>PVJA010013522.1:0-49276 GCA_004027025.1 Myocastor coypus
CTTGTTTCAGAACCTTTGTTTGTTTATTCTCTCATTTTTATGGCCGGCTCAGCCCATCCCGAGGGCAGGACTGGCGCAGCATGTGGGGCCGGGGATTGAACCGCGGTCCCTAAAGCCACCCAAGCTTTCCCAAGCAGGCACTTTAGACCACTGAGCCATCCCGCCGGGCCCCATAGTTCAGACTACTTTTGAGCTCAGTATGTAGCTTAGACTCTGTCTCAAGCTCTCAGTGATCCTCCTGCCTCACCCCCCTCCCAGTGCTGAGGTTACAGATGTGCTATCTACAACAGTTTATTTCCATTTAGATTGTTTGAAATTTAAAAAAAAAAAACAACAAAAAAAAAAACAACTGACTCATAAAAGTTTGTGGCCCTGGGAGATAGCTTATTGGAATAAGTGCTTGCCTGGCAAGTGCGAAGTCCTGATTTTGATCCCTGGTACCACCAAAAAAAAAAAAAAAAAAAAAGAAAGAAAAAGAAAAACCTGACTCAGAGATTTGGTGCTTTCAGACTTGTTAGCACTGTTGTTAGGTTATATTCCAGTTATAAGTGCCCACCTTTCCTACCATTACAGTTGTTTTTTCCTCCTACTTTTCTATTAGTATTTATAGTACTTGTAATCTCTACCATGTGATCATTTGATGCATTCTTATAAGTGATCTGTAAGTAGATAAGAATTTGCAGTGTTTGAGATCAAGCTCAGGACCTTGAGGCTTATGAAAAGAAGGGTTCTACTGCTGAGCTACATCCCTGTCACAGTCACTTTCTCCTTGCTGGCACAAAATTCCTGAAATTAGCAGCTTAGAAGAGGAGAGGTTTTGCATAGTTTTCATACTTTTGCATTGTTGGCTGGCTCTTGGGCAGGAAGGAATAGTGGGAGGCCTGGCTGTGGAAAGCTGTGTGTGGTATGGTGGCCAGAAATGGAGAGAGGGCAGAGGGGAGCTGGAGCAGGAGGTACATGTTCTCAGGTTTTGCTCAGGCCTCTTCGAACCATGTCCCCCTCCTAAAGGAAGTTAATTACAGCATTCCCTTGATTCTGTCCTCTTTCAAAAGCCCTGTATGTGAGCATATGAAGCCACTGGAGACACCTAGGTGAAAATCCTAACAATCCCCAGTTCCCTAGAAAGTAATTTTTAAATTATTTATTGAAAGCTATCTTTTAAAAAATTTTATGAAAAAGTAAAATAAGACAGTAACAATAATTAATACATTATATATCATTATCTTCAAAGTAAAAATAGAATTTCTCTTCCAATGATACTTTCTTTTTTTTCTTTTTGCATCTTTTTTATTTTATCATTTTTAATAAGAAATAACAATACGATAGTTTCAAAACATGTTAATAGTACATTCGCAATAATTAACACTCTGCATAGTATTATTTTCATAATAGTTACACAGAGCATAGTGTGTAGATATGAAGAAATTTCTGCTCGATATTGGTAAGGAAAAAGATTCCTTTTTTTTTTTTTTTTTTTTTCCGGAACTGGAGATAGAACTCAGGACCTTGCACTTGCCAGGCAGGCACTTGTGCCCCAGAGCTATCTCTCCAGCCTTAGTAAGGAAAAAGAAAGAAAGAAAAAGAAAATGATAAAGAGAGAAAGAGAGAGAGACACACACAGAGAGAATTCCTTCTCTTGGAGCTGAGAGGAAGTTGCTGTATACACAGTCCAATGTTCTCCAAAGATACTTTCTTTCAATTAGCCCAAGTACTAACCCAAAACTTTGTATTCAGTGAACTAAGAGAAAGTAGTCATATAATGAAACGTATTAGCATTTCATAGGTAAATGGATGCAATCTACAGAACATAATGTTAAGGGCTGGCAAGATAGCTTAGTGGACTAAGTGCTCACTTAGGCAAGTGCCAAGGGGTTGATCCCTGGCATCACATGGCATGCTGGCCCTACCCCCAGGCATGCTGACCTGGCAGTGAAGTCCAGGCATGGTGGTGCATGCCTATAATCCCAGCACTGGGAGACTTGAGAACACGAGGATCACCATGAGTCTAAGCTGGGTATGAGATCCTATACAAAATACATTTAAAAAAAAAAAAAAAACACTAAAAAAAATAATAATAAAGTTAAGGAAAATAAGTCACACACATACCCTAACTAAAGAGCAAAATAGAAGGTAGATAAATAGGAAGAAGTTCAGATAATTTCCTAAATTATTCTATTATATCTAGAAAATGATTTTTAAAAGCTTATTTACAGTGATATGTAGCAGTTATAATTTTAAATGTATAACTCAAGAATAAAGGAATCTGTGATTTTTGGGGGGGCAGTTTTACTTCATTTTATTTTTCTCATGTAAAAAACCCTTAATGTTGTAGCTTCTGCTGGAGCTTGAGTACTCTGGACAGAGTCTCTGGTGTGAGTTTTCACAAGACAGTCAGTGAATTCCTGATAGGAGACTTGGTGAACTCAGTCTCTTTCCAGAGGTCAGGGGTTGGAGAACTATAGGTCGTGGAGATGGCATCAAAGGTGGCCTTAGCAAAGTTACCCAAAGTAGCAGCACAGCCCCTAGCAGGTATGGTAGTCATGAATACCAGCCATCAGCAGCAGCTTCTTGGGCTCAGGGACTGAGACAATACCAGTGCTTCTAGGGGGCAGGGATCAGGCGCACCAACACAGAGCCACAGTGGCCAGTCACCTTGCAAGGCACAGTGTGGGGCTTGCCAGTCTTGTTCCCCCAATAGCCTCTCTGCACAGAGACAATGGAGAGCTTGGCCAGGATGATGGTCCCACGAATGGCAGTGGCTACTTCCTTGGAACACGTTATACCCAGGCCAACATAAGCATTGTAGTCCCCAGTGGGGACAAATGTGTTGAACCTGGTTCACTGGCCCCACAAGTTTGCTTCTGTACAGGAATGATCTGGTAATCCTTGAGTAATGTGCACAGGAAAAAGTCAATAATCTTGGACTCATTCATGGATAAGAAAAAGCTAAATTTCATCCAAGGACTTGATCTTCATTTCCTTGACCAGCCAGCCCAGCTTGGTGAGAGGAATCCTGTCTTTGTCCTCAGCTTTACCACCGTGAACTCCACAGTCTTGGCCCTGGCCTACAACCTTAAAGGCCACTGCTGAAGCCTCCGCAGAAGCCAGCCCAGCCTCCCATGCCTGGGCCTCTGGGCCTTTCTGCTGCACTGGCATCATCTGCCATTTGGTATTTCCCAGAAAAAAAGAAGCTGTGACAAAGTTTTTATCTCTACACCATTTTTAAAAAGTGTATTATGGGGCTGGAGCTATAGCTCAGTAGCACAAATGACTCCCTGGTAAACATAAGATCCTGAGTTCAACTCCTGGTACCAGAAAAAAAAAAGTGTATTTTGTGTACACTTTTCCCCAAGTTACCCAAGATGAATATAATTATGTGCATAGATATATCACCAGTATCTGTACTCCCATCTGGTGGAAAGCTGAGCAAGGAGGAGATTGTACCACCCTGGGCAAAATACTGACAACTTCTCTCAAAAAAGTGCCACAAAAAATCTGAAGTGTGGGGTCTGGCAGGATGGCTCAGTGGTCTAAAGCGCCTGCTTAGGACAGCTTGGGCGGCTGCAGGGACCACAGTTCAATCCCTGGCACCACATGCTGCGCCAGCCCTGCCCTCAGGGCAGGCTGAGCCAGCCATAACAATAAATAAATAAACAAATAAAAGTTCTGAAACAAGAAAAAAAAAAAAAAATAAAAATAAAAAATTCTTTAAAAATCTGAAGTGTATACAGAAACCAAGAAACTATTAACAATTCAGATACACCAGTATCTGGTTTGAAAAATAAAGCTTATTGCTAATCTTATTTTTTCTTCGTTAGATCCTAAATCATTTTGAAGGTCTCGGGTATCAGCTATAAATATAATATTATGGGCTGGGGAAATAGCTCCGGAATCTCAGCGTCTCCCTGGCAAACACGAGGTCCCAGAGTTTGATCCCAGGTACTGCATGCCATGTAGGTCTGGAACCAGATGTGGTGGTGCACGCCAATAATCCCAGTGCCCATGAGTCTGAGACAGTAAGATCACTGAAAGTCTGAACTGTGCAGTGAGGCCTTATATCAAAAACATATCTTTCAGAAACTAGATTCTTTTAAAATATGATTACAATACAGTTTCCATAACTCAAATTTCATAATTTTTAAAAATTTTTAAGTTCATACTTGACCATTTTGTGTAGCTCACACATCTTGTTTTCATCTTTTTGGGCTTGGAGAATCTTCCTTTCCTGCTACCTCTTGCTGTCCAGTTCTCGCTGTCTTGGTAGCACTTGGCTCTTTATCTGCTATTTCTTACTCTGAACAGAAGGAAAATTGGTATAAAACAGCCAGAAGGTCATTGCTGAAGGTCAGTGCACAGTTCTTTCTCAGAATTTTGTGCACTTAATTTTTTTTTTTTTTTTTTTTGTCTTTTGAGACAGGGTCTCACTGTAAAGTTCAGGCTAGCCTTGAGCACACTTTTATAGCCCAGGCTGGTCTCGTGTGCACTTAATATTTATGCTCTTTATATATTTAGCTTTTCCTCCCTCTTGTCAGAGGTCTTATATTAACATAGATAGTGGTAGCTCAGTTGTGAAGTCGAGTTTTTCCATGATTGTAGTCACAGACCAAGTTGAAAGAGAACTGAATTGAATTCAGCAATTAGAGAAAAAAAAAAGAATTAAGTAGTTAGGTTTAGTGTTGACCTGAGGAGAAATTTGGTTCAGTTCTCCTTCAGTTTTGTAATCAGAATTGCAGAGAAAATTGAGTTGCATTGTATATTATTTCAATTCCTTTTGTATTACCATTGATTTAGTCAAAATGAATGCTCTGATTATTGATTTCTAGGAGATAAGTGATTATTGAAGCCCATAATAATTATTAAACTTCTTTCTGATAAAATAAATCACTAAGTCAACAAAAGATATTTTAAAAAGTCAATCTAATCAATATATGTTTTACCTAAGTATGGTGTTACTTTTAGCTTGGTTGCCTATCATTTCCACCAAGCTTTACATAAAACTAATAGCTCTTGCCCCAGAAATTAAATGTTAACCTTATACAGTGGCTATTTGGTACACATACTCAATGTATCATAGGCCTTAGCAAGTCCAAAATATAAAAAAGTTTCAGTGTTTTAAGCAGTAGTACTATGTCTGTAAGACTCCTCTAACTTTTAAATGTTTGGGATTGTTTTTGTTTTTGTTGGCTTTTTGTTTTTATAGTATTGAGAGTTCAACCCAGGACCTTCATACTGAGCTACATCCACAGCTTTTTTTTTTTTTTTTTTAAATTTTTGACATAGGGTTTTACTAAATTGCCCAGGCTGGGCTTGAGCTTATAGCAGCCTTAGCTCAGCCTTTCAAGGTACTGGCATTACAGACACACACCCCCATACCTGGGTAAAAATTTTGTTTTTTGAATGGGTACTGAAGTTAAATATACATTTTTGGAGTTAATAAAAATGTACTATGGAAAAAAAAAATGTACTATGGAGACTTTTGATATACTGTATTTCATCAGTTTAAAGATGCAAATTTTGGTTGAAAAGATGGCTTGGTGGTCTAAGCACCTGCCTAGCAATTGCAAAGACCAAGCCCCATCACTGCATGCTTTGCTGGCCATCAAAACTGAGCATGGTGGTACATGCCTGTATTCTAGTGCTGGGAGGCTGAGATTGGAGGATCACTGTGAGTCTGAGCTGTGTAGTGAGACTATGTATCAAAAAATAAATTTTAAATGGAAATTTTTATAGCTAATTTTGAAGTCATGCTGTCACAGAAAATAAGATTGAGTCATAGTTTAAATGAATTCCTTCTTAGTGTTACATAAAGTAATGACAAATTTTTATCTACTTGCAGTCAACTCTTAAATTTTTAATATCTATTCTCAGTGGAGAGATGTCTTACTGTTACTTCTACACCCTGCTGAGAAAAATACTTATCTTTTAAAAAGTCTTCATGTTTTAATGGCCAATTGTTCAGAAAGCCCAGCTTGGACTCCACAATGATAATGTAATTATCATTAATATTTGGCTGTGTTTAAGCTCTAGATTGATTTTTGGAAGAAAATGAAGATGACCAAAAGAAGACTGATTTTTTTTTTTATCTTACTGCTTTCTCTCTCTGTGTGTGTGTGTGTGTGTGTGTGTGTGTGTGTGTGTCTTTGTAGAACCTAAGACCTTTGATTCGAGCTCACATATCAAGGCCTTTTTTCTTGCTTTTTTTTTTTTTTTTGTGGAACTGGGAATGGAATTCAGGACCTTGCACTTGCCAGGCAGGCACTTGTGCCTCTGAGCTATCTCTCCATCCCCCATGGCCTTTTTTATTTTGAGACAAGTTCAAAAGTTGCTCAGGATGGGCTCAAACGTGGGAATCTTCCTGCTTCAACTTCCACAGCTTCAACTTCCACAGTGTTGTGATTACAGGCCTCTGCCAGCACACCTAGATTCAAGAGCCTTCTGAATTTCCACATCTAATGTCATAAAGATGTAACATCTTCCTCCATAAAGTACTGTGTTCTACAGTCTACTTAGTAAGGCTATTAAAATTATTGCTATCACAAAATATTTTATTATGTTTATGTTTGCAGTAATGTGTATGACATTAGTTACAAACCAGTTGTAATCTTCAAAGAAATGATTTTTTTTGACACAGGGAATTACAATAATTGTAGAATAAATGGGAACTTGCGCAGCATATTTGCAAGTGCAAAATAGTAAGCTGTACTACTGTTAGGATAGTTGATCAGTATCCACACTTAATTTTTCTATATTTTGAAACTGAAAGCATGTATTGCTAAAATAATATTTTAACACTTTATAGACCTTCAGTTTCCTCAGAAGGCAAGTTCTTGAATGTTAACTAATGCCTAGAATCTGCAGTAAAGAATTTTTTTGTTGTTGTTTACTGTTAGGTTTTGTTTGAGACAGGGTTCTGTTGTATAGTGCAGGCTATCCTTAAACTCACTATGTAGCCTAGGCTGGCCTTGAACTCATAGTGATCCTCCTGTCTCAGCTCTCAAGTACAAGGATCACAGGTGTGCACCACCACACCTAAAGAATAATCCTTAGTCTTACTACATATGCATTTTGAGGTCCAAAAAACAACAGTCTAAACACAGTTAACTGTGTCCAGTGTTTAGGTGTTGTGACAGTTTGCCCATCTTAGCATGTTGGAGATGTTTCAGGTTTCTATAAAACATCCTATACCCTAGCCCAGTTGGCTATCTAAGTGTGACTTCTTATACTCAATCCAAGACAGGTTATTCTGTTTAAAAACTACTGTTTTCTTGTCTTTTTTAGAAGGAGGGATGATATGTAAAGGATTTTGTTTTATAAGTTGGATTTCTAGGACTTTTTGATTGGTATCTGGTTCTCTTAGGATAGTGAAGGTGTCAATAACGTTTATTACATGCCATTGTAGAGCGTTGTACTATAACTAGATGATTGGGATGGATGCTTTTCTTTTCTTTTTTTTAATGAGCAGAACATATTTATTGAGGGAAAGAAAGAAAGCTCCTGTCCAAGAGAGGAACAGGAGGGGGGTGGGTCTCAAGTGGGTGTCCCCTGGGTGCTTTTCTTTAACAAGGGAACCTGCCAGGTTTTTCTGTAATAAGAATATAATTATACCAGATACCTATTGTTTAAACTATCTGGTAGAGAATGTTGTAGCATAATAGGAAGACTATGGACTTTGGAGTTATAAAAATTTGATGTGTAACTTTGTAAAAGGAATCAGAATCCAGGCATGGTGGCACATGCTTATAATTCCAGCACTCTGGGAGGCTTGGGTGGAGACTGTTGTCTCAAAATAAAAAATAAAGATGGTTGGGAATGTAGTTAGTGTAAAGGCCTTGAGTTCAATCCTCAGTTGCCACTGGGGAAAAAGTACTTCAAAGCATCAAAGCTTTAGTTGGGGGTGGGGAGTAAATAGTGAAGAGATGATGGCCGTAACTTCTTAAGATTCATTCTCCTGAGAGCTAAGTTAACTGAGTATATATAAAGTATTGTAATTGAGCCTAAATAGCAAATGTACAAGAAAAGATAGCAAATTTATATTTATCCCTTCATTAATGAGTGCTTACATGAGTCTTTTGTATTTTGGATTGTATGTATTGGCCACTTACATTTTTAATATTCCAAAGAAAATAGAAGTATCAGGATTTTAAAAGTCTGTAACAGGCGTTTTGCAGCTTCATTTTAAATTATGCTATGTATAAACCAACCCTCACTCAAATAAAGTGATTTTGATGAAAGGATTATGTTATATAGTGCATGTTGGATTATTACCAGGTAATGTATTGGTGCAGTTTAGTACAGGACCTAATTTTTTACAAATTCACTCTAGTTACTTCATCTACATAAAGTAACAAAATTAAGATAATTTCATTTCATTAACAGGGAAAGTGCTTGTTTGCCAGTGGAAGTCCATTTGGACCTGTGAAACTCCAAGATGGCCGAGTCTTCACACCAGGGCAAGGAAACAATGTATATATTTTCCCAGGTAACAGTCACCATTCTTTCTTTTTTTAATTTTAAAAATATATTTATTTTCTTTTATTATTATTATTTTTTAATGTGTTTGGTATAGGGTCTCACTACACAGCTCAGACTAGTAGTGATTCTCCTATTTTCAACCTCCCCAACACTTACAGGCATGTGCCACCATGCCCAGTCTAGTCACCATTCTTATGTCATAGAGCAGTAGTGAATTACAAAAAAATATTTCATGGAGAGTTCTTTGGAAGCTAAGGTTAAAATGAGACAGTATTTACATAATTTTGGTGTGAATATGCTGGAAAACTCGAGGAATTCAGAATATACAACTTTGTGTATTTTCCCTGAAAGTTTATTTACTCATGCTATTAACTAAACATATTTTTATTATATAGTATATAATAGTATAGTAGTGTATATTATATAGAAATATAGTATACAGTTCATAAAAATGCAAAAGAGCAAAATGGTAAATTGTTCAGTCCTCTGTGCCTCTCTTGCTACCTCCTTAGGACACTTAGCAGATATAAGGAAATGAGGGGCTTGTTCTTTTTCTGATGGTTACCCTCATGCCTTGTATATTTTTATTGTGATTCTTCTAGTTCAGCCTATTATAAAATGCAAGTCATTATGCACACATCTTCAGTTACCTTTGTCTTTTCATTCAGCTTGCCTTACTACTTTCAGTTCTCGTCCCTACTGTAGTTTTTATATAACATGAAGAGCTTTTATCATCAACCCTTTCAAAGTTGTTATTAACTTGGTAAAGGAAAAATGAAAAGAATGTGAGGCTGAGCTTCCTTGTCTTACTCTACTTTTCAGTTTTGGTTTGTTCAGACTTCTGTGTTGAAGAGAATTTTTTGCTGTTTATGTTGTGCTCAATGTCTTCCATGCTTTGTCTGGGAATTAGTTCTGAATGTTCAAAACCATTATAAAAACCCATGATTATATAAATGCTATTCAACTAGCATATGATTGATAAATGCATTAGCTTTTTTTTTTTTTTTTTTTTATTTTATTTATTTATTTTTTCTTGTTTCAGAACCATTATTTGTCTATTCACTCATTTTTTATGGCCGGCTCAGCCTGCACAGAGGGCAGGGCTGGCGCAGCATGCAGTGCCGGGGATAGAACCGTGGTCCCTGAAGCCGCCCAAGCTTTCCCAAGCAGGCGCTTTAGACCACTGAGCCATCCCACCAGGCCCAATGCATTAGCTTTTGCAGTTTTGTGTCATTGAATTTCGACACCACATAAAGTCTTTTAGTATCACAAGTGCCCCTTTGATTTCTAGAATGCTAGAATTCTCCATTTCTCTTGGTCTCACACTGCAGCACCTGACTGTATGCCACCTTCCCTCTCCCATGCAAGTACACCGTGCTGCTATCTTTTGTTTCTGGCATGTATCTTTGAATAAGCTAGGTTGGTTGGTGGTAGGTTTTTTGTTTTGTTTTGTTGTCCTAAAGAATGTATATGTTAAGAATGCATGAAAACTTTCTGAGGTCTTACAAATCTGATAATGTCTTTATTTTATTTTATTTTATTTATTTATTTATTTTTTTGCCTTTTTGAGACAGGGTTTCACTATGCAGTTCAGGCTGGCCTTGAGCTCAGTTTTGTAGCCCAGGCTGGTCTCGAACTCGCACGGATCCTCCTGCCTCAGCCTCCCGAGTGCTGGGATTACAGGCGTGAGCCACCACGCCCGGCTAATAATGTCTTTATTTTGTCTTCTCACTCGAGAGTTTGGCTGGCTAAAGATTTTTAAAGTTGAAGTCATTATCCTTAGATCTTTGAGGACTTCTCTTTTACTTAAGGTTATTCCTACAGGTGAAAAATCTACTCATCAAGTTTCATTCCTTTACATACTAGTTATTTTCTGTCTTTCATATTCATCTTACCCCTAGATTTCTGAAAGTGTAACAGGATACATCTAAGTTTGGGTTTGTTCATATTTACCATACATGCCTGTGAATGAGCCACTGCACTATAAAAACATCTTTTTCAATTTTAAAAATCCCTCTGATGTCTTCGAGATTTTAGTTCACATTTTTACATCAGTCTTTTATTCAGCAAAAAGGCACACTTCTCTGGTATTTCTTCAATCAATTGTATATGTTCTGTTTTATCACATTTGCAGTGGGTTTTCCCCTGCCTTTTATTTTGTCCTGGTTTTGGATTCTTGAGACAGAGTCTCATTATGTAGGTGAGACCCACTGTGGGTGAGACTCACTGTGGGTGAGACTCACTGTGCAGTCCAGGCTGGCTATAAATTCAAAGCAGTCCTCCTGCCTCACTCTCCCAAACACTAGGATTATAGGTGTCTGCTGCCCTATCCAGCTAGTCCTGTGGATACTATATGGTTTGTTTCTCAAGTCTTTTTAAAGCAAATTGGTGATACCTTATAATTCCATTCATAACTATTTTACTATGTGTCTGAAAACTTAAATGTGTTTGTTTGTTTGCTTAGCAGTAGTGGGGACCGAACCCAAGACCTTTCCCAGCCTTCTTTAAATTTTTTGGAGTCACTCTTCACTAAATGGTATAGGCTGGGCTCAAATTTGCCATCTGGCTCCACCTCCTAAAATGCTGGGAATACAGGCATGTGCTGCCACATCTGACCTCTGATCTTTAAAAACAGAATCATAATACAGGAATCACACCAAAGGAGATTAACAAAAGAGGTTACATGGAAGCATAATACTAGTTAGTTATGTTCAGTAGTTTTGTTTTGTTTTTTATTTACAATATCTTATTCTGTAGATTTTTTTTTTTTTTTTAAATAGCTGCTGTCTGGAACTGTTGCTTCCATAGTGTGATTTTTTGTTTGTGTGTTTTACAAATTTGTAGTGATCTTCCATTATCTATTTATTTGTTTATTTATTTATTTAGAATGTATTTAGTATAGTCTACAGGGCCTCACTACACAGATTGGACTCATAGTGATCCTCCTGGTTTTTTTTTTTTTTTAAGATTTTTTTTTTTTTTCTTGTTTCTTTTTTTGTCTTTTTGAGGCAGGGTCTCACTATGCAGTTCAGGCTGGCCTTGAGCTCACTTTGGTAGCCCAGGCTGGTCTCGAACTCACACTGATCCTCCCGCCTCAGCCTCCCAAGTGCTGGGATTACAGGCGTGCGTCACCACGCCCGCCTTTTTCTTGTTTCAGAACTTTTGTTTGTTTATTTATTTTTATGACCAGCTCAGCCTGCCCTGAGGGCAGGGCTGGCACAGCATGTGGTACCGGGGATCAAACCGCGGCGGTCCCTGAAGCTGTCCAAGCTTTCCTAAGCAGGCGCTTTAGACCACTGAGCCATCCTGCCAGGCCGATCCTCCTGTTTTCAGCCTCCCAAGTGCTGGGATTACAGGCATACACCACCACACCCAGTCTTATTCACCATCTCAGTGGGCCTAGGAGTGGGGCCAGCATGACAGGCCTGGGATCGAACCCCCCCACCTCTGTGTCTGCCTAAGCAAGCCCTTTAGTCTGCTGAAGTATCTGGCCAGCCCTCTCCATTTATTTTAAAGAAAGGCTGTATTGAGTAAAATAGGAATTTGGCATGAATTTCCTTGCAGTTATGTCCTTGTTCTTTATGGGTGTTCCTTACATGGCTAGCAGCAGGCTATAATTGGGGTGTGCCCAGTAGATACATTGCATACGTAGGTCAGCACTGGGGAAGCATGCTACTGCTGTTGTCAAGTTAAACAAGGTATTAATTTAACTTGCCAAGAGCCTGGTGCTTTTCATATCATATTCTTTTCCCCATGTAATAGTGTTTGTCTCTTGAGTCTTACCATTTATCATAGAAACTCAGCCATCATTGATAATTTCTTTTTAGAACTCAACAGTGTTCAAATTCAACCTGTTCTATTGAGCAGTGTTTCTGTGGCGTAAACGTATGAGGGCACACTCTACTGATGATAATGAAGTAATTTTTAAAGTGATATGTTACTGTTAAGGAATTTGACAGTTGATTACTTCGATGTAGTAATTTAAAGTCACAATTTTAGTAATAAAAATTAGTACTGTACATGCCAACATGAAAAGTGGTCTGGCATTGAAGGTAAACATAGGTTTACAAACAGGAAGATTGGATGTACAAGCAATTAAAAAGCTAACATCCTGGTATATTGCAATTACCAGTCCAGCTATTATAATGAGTGAATGAAATTTTAAAATATTAATAAATATAACCTTTAAAAGATCAGAAAGCTAAAAAAGATTTAAAAAGTCTAGATCAGAACTGGAGCTCAGAGTGGAGCCAGAATTTGGAAAGGAATCTAGTAGCTCCTGTGTTGGCCTGAAACCCCAAAAGGCTGCACTGGAGTGGAGGCATGGTTTACAGCAGCAGGACGTGATCTTGAAAACTGTACACTTTTGCTCTAGAGAAGTGCCTTGGAAGAAGTAAACAGAAATCTTCTCTGAAATGACACTAGCCTGGTTCTCAAATTATTATTGTAAAGAAATTTGCAAATAGGAGCGCTGCTTAAAAAATACTAGAAACTAGAGCCGGGTATGGTGGCACACAACTATAATGTCAGCTATGTGAGAGGCTGAGGCAGGAAGATCCTAAATATGAAATCAAACTTGGAAAACTTAGGAAGATCCTATCTCAAAATAGAGCTGGACATATAGCTCAACTCTCCCTGGATTCGGTCCTTAGTACTATAATAATGATCATGATAGTAAATGTGCCACATGACAACACAAGGCAAAGTCAGCAGAAACTTCAAAGAAAAAAGAAACATGCTAAAACTATGTAAGATAAGTAGTATTATATAAATACATTTGTTATACTTTATACTATGATAAACTTCATCCAAAAAACCCCAGTAAATTCTAGATTTGTCACATCTATATTAAGGTAATCTAAATCAAGATTAGAGTAGATGAGTCTTGTAGGAAATTAGACTGAATCACCTGGAAGATATTTCAGAAGAAATAGTACAAAGTGAAGCATTGAGACAGAAAGATAACTACCGAAAAACAAGTAGGAGACATGTCTTTAATTAAAGTTTTTAATTGAAGTTCTACAAGAAAATGAGTGAGAATGAAGCAGGGGCAACATTTGCAGGGTTTATGAGTGGTAATTTCTTAGATGTGGTAAATGACAACCAATATTCAAGGCTCTCACTGAACAGCAATGCACACCAAGGAACTTCGCTATAAAGCTTTAGCCAGTCACAAGCAAGAGAACAAATGAATGCAGCCGGGGCAAAAATATGTCTTTCAAAGGAACAACTGCTAGACTGACATCTGACTCCACAACACTAGGTGCCAAAAGACAGCGAGATGATCTGTGTGCTGTATGTTGCTTACACAAAATACTCACTAACCTACAATTCCTAACACAGTGAAAAGTATCTTTCAAGAATTAAAGCAAAAGAAACCTATCTTCACAAAACAGAAAACAGAAGTTACTACCTACAGACGACTTTTATGAGAGGAAAGGAGATGATCATGTTTTTTAGGCAGAATGAAAATGTTCCCAGATAGGAATCAGGGATATGGGAAGTAATGAAGAATAAAAGAAGTAGCAATTATATAAAAAGAAATGTTCACTGAGAGACATAATGATGTTTTCAAAAAGTATAGAGATGAAATGCACTCCAATGCTTTCAGTTACCGTTAAACTAGTATTAAAGACTTGTGTTGTCTACCAGGAAGATAAATTAAGAGTTAATGTGGAACTTTGATAAGCAAAGGATACATGCTGTAAATTTCAGGATAATTATTAGAATACTAGAAAATCTTTCAGTTCCTGCAGTAAATGTTAGGGAATAAAATGAAATTATTAAAGCTAAAAATGCAAGAAAGGAAGAAAAGGAAACAAAATAAGCCAAAGACAGTAGATTTAGTCCCAGATATATAACTATATATATTAAGTGTGAATGGGCCAGTGTTGTTGCTCTACTCAAAATATATAATAAAAAACATTTATAGGCATAGTTATATAGATATCAATGAATGAGGGAGAGGGGGAAGGGAAGGCTAGATTCAGGTAATCCTGTTCTAATCTGTGGACATCAGGTAACCACCTTTCTCATCTTAGGCCAATGAAGGTAGGAAACTCTTTGATTATAACAGAAAACATCCAGACAGTGAGATACCAGACACAGCTTTGAAAATAGAGGTGCCAGAAATAGAAAGGTAGAAAGCCAGGTCATTTTATGATGATGGCCATAGTAGGTCAGCCCTTGTCTCATAGCAACCAGCCTTTCTAAATTGTGATTTATTAATTTATGTCTGCCTCTTAACTGTAAATATGAGAGACGCTTGCTGGGTATGGTGGTGCACACATGTAATTCCAGCACTTAAGAAGCTGAAGTGGGATAATCACTGCAAGTTTCTGGCCATTCTGGGAAACATAGTTTAAGGGCACCCTGAAATACCCTGTCTCAACAACAACAACAAAAAGCTCAGATTACTGATCATCTAAGGAAAAATCACTTGTAAGAAAGATTAATTTATATAAGAAACCAAAGGTGATCATATTGTCATTGAGACAAAGTAGTATTACATTCTAAAATAGGACAAAATTTTAACTTTTTAAAAGTTAGACAATGAAACAAGCCCTTAAAAGTTTAAAAAGTAAAGTTTTATAGCATAATGATCTGAAGAAATTTGAAATACAACAGAGGATAGGAGATGAAAAATAAAATGAAAGGGCTACTCTAGGAGGTACAATATCAAAAAGTAAAAATTTCAGGACAAGAAAACATAAACGGGGGAAAGATATCAAAGACTTTACAAACATTTCTGTACAGGTAAAGGCTCAGATTTTCTAATAGGAAAGGATCTCTATTAAATATAAAATGTGGTGGGTAAAAGTGCACCTCAAGGCACAGCATTATGAAGTGTGTGGATAGCACACAGAAAAACAAAGACCCTGCATACTTCCTGAAATGAAACAAAAAACAACCACTTATAAAGGAAGAGGGACCAGACTGACCCGAGACTTGTCACTAGCACTGCTTCTAGGGTTTGTTGGACTGGCACGTCATGGTTCTGGAGGAAAATTATTTCAAAACTAGAATTCCAAAACTAGACAAACTATCACATAAGTAGAGAGATGTAGACTATCACATACGTATAAGGACATAAACAGGCCAGTGAGATAGCTCAGAGGTCTAAAGCGCCTGCTTAGGCAACCACAGGGACCAAGGTGTGATCCCCAGCACCACATGCTGCACCAGCCCCACCCCCAGGGCAGGCTGACCCATCCATTACATACATACATACATACATACATACATACATACATACAGTTTTACAAAAAGACATAAACACATGTTAGAGATACAAAGTTCAAGAAAATATATTTTATATGCGATGTTTTTTAGAAAACCACAGGAAAATGTTCCTTGCCAGAGAGTAACAAAAACCAGGAAGATATGGGACTTAGGAAAGGGACTCAAAAAAAAGCAAGAGTCTGAGTCTTACTTTCTCATCATTAGGACAGGATACCTGATTCCCACAAGTTAAAGGAGGAAGGGTTTATTCTAGCTTGCAGACGTAGAGGTTTGAATCCATAGTCAGCTGACTCCAGGTCAGGGCAGCATAGCACAGGGGCATGACAGGAAGCAGCAAGGGATCGTGGCTGAAGAACGGTGTGTACTTGAGGATGCACTCCCAAAACCCAGCTCTTCCCACCAGGCTTCTGCTCCTCACCTCATACCCACCATAAACCCATGAGTGGGCTAATGCAGGATCAAACCTCTGACCTAGTACTTCCCCAGAGTCCCACCTGGGTGTGTGAGGCTTTGGGGGAATATCTAGACACAAACCAGAACAATCCCCATGCTATTAATAGGATTTCCAGGAGGGCAGCTCCACATTTGGTATGAAAAATAATCTGGTTTACACTAGAGGATGAAATTAGAGAATACAAGAGGTACCAGAAGAAAAGGTTTATTAGTACGCGAGGGGTGTTGTGATATAAGTAATGTTAAATAGTGAAAAGGGAAAAACTAGATTATAAAACAGGGGAAACAAAATTTTAAGTAGAAGAGAAGTGATGACAGGCTTGGTTATGATAGTACTTGTGAAGTCACAAGCCATAGAATGTTGATTGAACCAGTACTCTAGCTGCGCTATATTAAAACAGAGAAGGCTACAGAGAGTGTGAAGTCCATACTTAGTACCAGAAGGGATCATTGAGTGCAAAAACTAAAAAATTAGAAGAAACATAACCATGTTAACAGACAAATACTAAACAGCTAGGTAAAATAGTTGGTTCTTTTGAGCAAGAAGCGGAGGGTTAGAAGCGGACTGTCAGCTTGTTTTTGGGATAAGGGTTGACAAATTGTGTGCACTTGTTTTTTTGATAAATATAAAAACTAATAGTTGAGGAAAGCTACTTATTTCAAAAATCGTTTCAAAAATAAGTGAATAGGATTATTTGCTTTAGCTCAGATTTTTGCTTTTTTTTTAGGAGGCTTTTTGGGATACGTGTTGATTACTGTTTGTTAGCCTCAGTATAGGAATTTAGCTCCTTTCATAATTTGAAAAGTGATCTTAGTAAATAAACTATTTAAAATGTATTCTAGGTGTGGCTTTAGCTGTTATTCTCTGTCACACCCGACATATCAGTGACAGTGTTTTCCTTGAAGCTGCAAAGGTAAATGTTTTAAATATTGTTTATTTTGTAAAGGTGGATAGTTTGTAAAAGCAAAGAGAATAAGTTAAATCTGTCTTATTAATGAAAAGACAGTTACCCATCCAGTACTTTTTGATGTCTGTCTACCTTTGTATTATATTAATTTTTAAAATCATGCCTTTTTAAATGTTTGATTATAAGCTATGAATTTTTTCATATTTATATGTTTAAATATCTGTATTTTATTTATGTGTGTATATATGTATGTGTATATGTATATATGAAGGTAGCATTGGGACAACATAAATAGAATATAACTCCTCCTGTACTTTTAATGAACAAGTACTGGTATTACTCAGAGTGCTGAGTTCTTCTAGAGAACTAGCATTAAGAAATTCTGATGTTTACTTTCCTAGTAGCTACGCAGTTATGCCAAGCTCTGTATGTATTAACTAGACTGTATCAATAAGTCTTTAAGCCTGGTATTTCTTTATTGCTTCATGGTGAATAGTTTTAATTTCTGCAATGGTTTAATATGTTCCTGGAAAGGAATAAGAATTTGGTTACCTATATGTTTCAGTTTCCCTGGTGCTTTTTCCGTTGCACTAACTCCTTCTGTGATTTAAACAAAGGTAAAATGTTGCTTTTCTTTTCAGGCACTGACAAGCCAATTGACAGATGAAGAGTTAGCCAAAGGGAGACTTTACCCACCTCTCACTAATATTCAGGAAGTTTCTATTAACATTGCTATTAAAGTAAGTAATTTATACTCTTCGCATAAATTATAATGACATTTCATTGTACAAATAATACAAGTTCATTGGAGCTAAACTTGAAACATTTACAAGGGTATAAAGAAGAAATTTTAGTTCATCCATATTCTTCTTAATAGAATATAATGCACACTATTATTTCAGGTTTGTTGTTTCTTAGTCTTTTGTTGTTTGAAAACATAATATGCATGCACACATGCATTTAGTTACCTGTGCCTATTTTTATAATTGGTTTCTTACCATATTTTTCCACTTAATATATTATAAATCTATCCATGTAAGTCAATAATTCTCTGAGTTAAAGAAATCATATTACGGTAATACACACATACTCGTGTTCATAGCAGCACAATTCATAATAACTAAGTCTTGGAAGCAGCCTCTACATCCATCAACAGATGAATGGAACGTGTAGTTTTTTTATACAATGGATACTATGTTGCCATAAAGAAGGATAAACATGAGTCATTTTCAGGAAAATGATAGATCTTGAGACTATAATGTTGAATGAATTAATGAGATACACAGGATTAAGTTTTGTATAACCTAAAATATGAATAATTAAAGAGCAAATAGAAGATAAAGGGAAATATTGAGATCTTTTGCAGAAGAAAAAGAGACAAAGTTTGGAGGGAGTATAGAGGGTGGTTAGGGAAAGAAAATGAAGAAAAGAATTAAGCTGTTATGTGCGTTACACACTCCACAGTGACTGTAATCATGTGAACTGCAGACATGTAGTAATAAAAATTTAAGTTAGTAACATCCCCAAAATGTCTTGATTCTCACGTGTGGTTATTACAATCTCCTGCCTCAGCCTTTTGAATGCTAGAATTATAGATTTGTAGTACTACCCCAGGTTCTATGTTATATTTTAAATTTTAAATTGGTAGGAGCCAGGGAAATAGCTCAGTAGAATAAGCGCTTGCCTGGTAAGCAAAGGGTCCTGAGTTCAATCCCTGGTACCGCAAAAAAATTAAATTGATAAAACAATTTTATTGAATCTGGTGTTTTTTGTTTTTTTGCTTTTTTGAGACAGGGTTTTGCTAGGCAGTTCAGGTTGGCCTTGAGCTCACTTTTGTAGCCCAAGCTGGTCTCGAATTCACACGGATCTTTCTGCCTCAGCCTCCCCAGTGCAAGGACTACAGGCATGCACCACCACACCCGGCTCTTAAGTCTGTGGGGGGTTTTTGTTTTTTTGTTTTGTTTTTTACAGCTGCCTCAGCCTGCCCTGGGGATGGGGCTGGTGCAGCATGTGGTGCGAGGGATCTAACTATGGTCCCTGTGGTTGCCTAAGCTTGCCTGAGCAGGTGCTTTAGACCACTAAACCATCTTGCAGGCCCCTTATTGAGTCATTCTTAATCAACCTTTTACTTATTAAAATCTTTTTCTTTTATTATTTTTTTCTTATTAAAATCTTGTTTTGAGTTTTTCATTATATTGTTATTTTCTTTATATGAATATGGCATTTATCACTGTTCCTAAATATTTTATAATTTTTGTTATACCATATAATGAAGTGTTCTTCTTTACATATTTTTTCTACTGGCCTTGAACTCACTGTGTAAACGAGGCTGGCCTTGCGCTCATGTAATACTCCTGCTTGAACCTCCCAAGAGCTGGGACTATGCTTGGTGGTCACTTCTAATGTGAAAGTTATTCTGTTTGAATTGACTTAGTAACCAGTTTCTTTACTGAACAATATTAATTATCTTAATAGTGTTACAGTTGTTTTGGAACTATTAAGTTTGAATCATCTGCAGATTACTTTTCATATGTACATCTAATGAAATAGGCTTATATTCTGGTTTACTAAATTTTTTTATGAAGCACAAGAGCTGGAATTTATTACATACATTTTGAACTTCTGTGTAGGAAAGACTGAAGTTTTTTTTTTTTTTTTTTTTTTTTTTTGGCTTTTTGAGACAAGGTCTTGCTGTGCAGTTCAGGTTGGCCTTGAGCTCACTTTTGTAGTTCAGGCTGGTCTCAAACTTGCACCAATCCTCCTTCCTCAGCCTCCCAAGTGCTGGGATTACAGGCATGCGCCAGCACACCTAGCTTAAGACTGAAGTTTTTATCTTTTTGACTTTTAATGTTTTGCGTGAAGATTGGGAAATAAGTAAAGATTATATATTTAGGAAATTGTAGCTAGACCTGTTTGGGTTGAAGCTTAAGGTAAAAGGGAAAAAATGGTATAAGAGAAGATTTAAAAGTTATATTACAACTGTATTATGGTATCAGACTACAGAATCAGACTAGCTTACTATTGCAAAATACTAAGGGTTTAGAACCCAGAATTACTTTGGTAGAGTTCAACTTCAGTTGGAGCAGATTAAAGTACCTGCAAGTAGGTGCAGGGGGCTGGGGGTTCATTCCCTGGACCTACTGTGCCAGCTCCACCCCCAGGGTGAGTTGAGACAGCAATTGGGACTGGAAGTGCAGGCACAGTGCCTTTAATCCCAGCTTTTGGGAGGCTGTAAACAGGTGAATCACCATGAGTCCAATCTAAACACTCTGCACACCCTTCCCTAAAAATATAAAAATAAATAGATAGATTAGATAAAATTGTAATTTATATGCAATGAATGGAGATTATGGAAGGTGACCTGTTCCGAGGCCTAGGACTAGAGTGACAGAACACCTGCTTTGAGCATGTTCAAGGTCTGGGGTTTGATCCCCCAGTATTGCAAAGGAAAAACAAAAAAAGGAAACGTGCTTCCATTAGTACAGCTTCACCAGCCTATTATTGTTACATGCACACCTACCCTTTATCTCCCTTCCCTAGGGAGCAGGGTAAAGTTTGCCTTCTTCCATACCATAGGGTTTCTTTGTTAGAAGAAAATAGCATAGGTTTTCTTTTTAAAGGTATAAGAAAGTAGGTAGGGCTTTGCTTCTGTCTTTGTACCCTTTTACAAGTGCTGATTGCCCCCTTTATTTAGCCTTGTGGGCTAGAGAACTTAACTGTAGGGACAGGCTTGTGTGTGCTCCTGCTGTGTCACCAGCTTGCTTCCTGCATGCACCTATCACTTATAGGAACTCTCTTCAACCTTATGCCTTGCCCTTCACCTTCACTGTGTGTACTTCTGGAGAACTAGGTTGCCAGTGAGTGCAAGCCACCATGTCCTCCTGCCTGGGGCTTGTGGCGAAAATAATAGTTAATGTTTACTTTGGTTAGCTCTTCAAAAATTCAGCTCACTCCTCACCTGTTTATGTAGCAACCAGCATAACACCTCATCCTTTCTCTTGCTCTGCTAGAGGCAAGGGCTTTTGTGTCTTTTTCTTACCACACTTTGTCCCTCTTTCAGTTTTTATTGTTATAATTGATGTGCTTTGCAACCTTCTACATTTTAAGCAGAAACAAAAGTTGCTGTCCACTTATATTTAAATGAAAAACACTGATAGGCACCCAGCCGGGAAGCGCAGGGAATGTCCCGTTTGGAAGTGGCTGAGACACAAACGGTGCTGCACCGAGCGTAGTCGTGTGTTCTGGACTTGAGGTGGCTCGTTGCGTACCGAAATGGCTGGGCAGGAGGACTGGGCTGTAAAGTACTATACCTTGGAAGAGATTCAGAAGCACAAGGATAGCAAAAGCACCTGGTTGATCCTGCACCACAAGGTGTACGATTTGACCAAGTTTCTGGAAGAGCATCCTGGTGGAGGGAAGTCTTACGAGAACAAGCTGGGGGTGATGCTACGGAAAATTTTGAAGACGTCAGTCATTCTACTGATACTAGAGAACTGTCCAAAACTTACATCATTGGGGAGGTCCATCCTGACGACAGATCAAAGTTAGCCAAGCCTTCGGAAGGTCTTATTACTACTGTTGAATCTAATTCCAGTTGGTGGACCAACTGGGTTATCCCAGCCATCTCATCTCTGGCCATTGCCATGATGTATCGCTTGTACATAGCAGAAGACTGAAGACCTCTCATAAGAGGAGGAGAGTGAAGACTGCCTTGGACAAGAGAGCACAGAAGCCAGTGTTAATCACTTCCACTGACAGAAAGTTTCACCTGAGAAAATAATGTTAATATTCTGTTTTTCTCTCCTGTGTTAGAAAGAAAAGAGCAATTCTTTCTAGTCCTCCCAAACTTTTCAGATGTGCCTTGCCTATATAATTTACTTTTTATGTGATCTTTTAAAATATATCTGGCTTTTAAAATTAAAAAAAAAATGAAAAACACTAATAAGAAATGTGTAGAATAGGAGCATCATGTGCAGGGCAACAGGGTTTACCATGTGGAGCAATACTTTTGAAACCAAAAAATGCATTAAAATTACCTGCAGTCATTTATCAATTATTGGGAATGTATTGCTAATGTGTTTTGAAACTCACATTATAATTTCGTATTAAAAGTACTAAAATAAAAAAATTACCTGCAGAGCTTGTTAAAGCAGAGCTTAGGGCCTTACTGCCAATCTTTAGTAGTAAGAGACTTTGTAGATCTGAGATGAAAATTCTCTAGGCATGGGATAGACCTCAAGAATTGGCATTTCTAGCAAGTGCCCAGGAGATGCTGATGTTCCTAGTCTGGGAACTTTGAGTAGCATTGACATGGAGATCTTCATTCCACTTTGGGTTAGTATTCTTAGTGTCTCACCAGTATCTTACATGTCATGGGATGAAGAATTAGCTAGATAACGAGACAGGAGATTTCATGCAGGAGACTGCAAATGTGGGAGACTTGGGTTTATGTGGCATTGTGACAAGGCCCATCTCTCTAGAAAATGGACATGAATGAGAGAAGTCAGCTAAGTATAGTGACACATACTTGTAGTCCCAATAGTCAGGAGACAGGCAGGAGGATGGTGAATTTGAGGTCAACCTGGACTCTATGGTGAATCCCAAGCCAGCCTTCCATACAACACTACCTTGGTGTTGGGGAGCGGAAGTGGAGTCTGGAAGGGTGGAGGGAGGTATATCAGAGATGAAAGGACAGAGGATGTGAGGGTAGAAGAATCTTTATAATCACATTAAGGAGTTGAGAATTTATTGAGAGTAGTGGCAAACCATTTATTTGAAAGCTAAACTAGCTTACATATTTTAAAATAGCATGGCAATGACTCCAGATATTGTTTTGGATTTGTCTTTTTCAATTCTAATACTTTTTGTTCAGTACATAAACATTTAGAATTGTGTGTTTTGCTGCTGTTGGATGGCTTATTCTATAAATGTCTAGCTTTTACCAACTGTTGGTAGTATTGAGTTTTCTGTATCTTTCTAGGGCTTACTGAAAGAGAAGTGGTATAATCACATCTGTAATTGTGGATATATTTCTTCATTCAGCTGTTGCTGATTGTGTGTACATTTAGGGTTGCTATGTGTTTTTTTGCTGTTTTCTTGTCTGTCTGTCTGTCTGTATTTGGTACAGGGTCTCATTATATAGCCAGACTCATAGTAATACTCCTGTTTTTAGCCTCCCCAGGACTGGGATTACAGGTGATAACCACCAGGCCTGATCTCAGTGGCTACCTCAGTGGGCCCGGGGGCAGGGCCGGCACAGCATGTGGTGCTGGGGATTCAGTCTTTGAGCTTCCCTAAGCAGGCACTTAGTTGACTGAGCTATTTTGTTGGCCCACTTTGCTGTTTTCATTTGTGTATATATTTTATTTAGAATCAAACCTAACGTTTCATGTATGCTAATAATTAAAAGCTTTATTACTAAGCTACATGCTCAGTCCCACCATAGAATATTTTTCTCTTTGTGTAGCTTTTTAGTGGTTGGGATGGATGGATGGATGGATGGATGGATGGATGGATGGATGGATAGACAGACAGATGGAACAACTGATTCATTAATTCATTAATTAATGATTGGTTGATTTTATAGTCATGGGGAGATTGAAACAAGGTCCTGCTATGTAGTTGAGGCTGGCCTTGAACTCATACTGTCCTCTTGCCTCAGCCTTCCAAGTGCTAGGATAACAGGCTTGCACCACTATGCCCAGTTCATATTATTATCATTTTACCAGGATGAATTTAACCACTGTGCCTCATTTTGTTGTTGTGGTTCCCTGTGTTCTTCCTTACCTGCTGATGTTTTAAGGTGTTCCTTTTCTTATCATACCCTTTGTGATTAAAGAAATTCTTAGCTGGGTGTGGTGGTGCACGCCTGTAATCCCTGCACTTGGGAGGCTGAGGCAGGTGTGAGTTCGAGATCAGCCTGGGCTACAAAAGTGAGCTCAAGGCCAGTCGGAACTGCATACTGAAACCCTTTCTCAAAAAGACAAAAAAAAAAAAAAAAAAGAAAGAAGAAATTCTTGTCAATTTGTTGCTGATGTCATACTTCCTTAGTTTCCTTCCACCTGAAAATATCTTGATTTCCCTTGTGATTTCTGAAGGATGTTTTTGCTGAGTATAGAATGCTGGATTGACAGCTCCTCTCAGCATGTTGGTGTTGTACTACTGTCTTTTACCTTCATGGTTTCTGCTGAGAAATCCATTTTCATTGATTTTCCCTCCAGGTAAGGGAGAAACTCCCATTGATGTCAAGAATTTTTCTCTCTCAAGCCGGGCATGGTGGTGCACGCCTGTAATCCCAGCACTTGGGAGGCTGAGGCAGGAGGATCAGTGCGAGTTCGAGACCAGCCTGGGCTACAAAAGTGAGCTCAAGGCCAGCCTGAACTCTATAGTGAGACCCTGTCTCAAAAAGACAAAAAAAAAATTTCTCTCTCCATTTTACAGAGTTTTCATTATGAGTCATGATATATATATATATATATATATATATATATATATATATATATCCTATGTGGAGGGGTTCAGCTATTATTTAGGTATTTATTACCAGTGCCTCTTTCCTCTCTTTCCAGGACTCTGGTAATATGAATGTTAAGTATTTTGTCACAGTCCCACAGGTCCCCAAAAACTTGGGTTTTTTTCTGTTTTCAGGATGGGTAATTTCTATTTTTGCATCTTTCATTTTGCTCATTCTTTCCTCTCTTCCTCCATTAAACTGTTGGTCTAACCCACTAGATTTTCTATTTCACTTACTTGCCTTTTCAGAGCTGAAATTTTCATTTGGTTCTGTATGTATTCTGTTTCTTTACTGATGCCAGTTTGTTTCCTTACAAAGACTTTCATTCATTTGTATTAAGCATGTTCATAATTGCTTTCCCAGGCATTGTTATCATGGCTGCTTTAAAACCTTTGTCAGATAACTTTAACATCTCTGCTATCTATATTTTTTGTATTTGTTGATTGTTTTTTCCTATAATTTGATCTTTCTGATTCTTGTTCTGATGCATAGGTTTTTTGTTTTTTGTATTTTTTTAAAGACCTAAATGCTAAAGAGATTCTCAATCTTGTTTCAGTGGCCTTCTTTGATACTGCTGTGGTGAGGGAGGACATGTGATGCCTTCTCACTGAAGGTGTAGCAGAAGTACACTGAACCTCTGCTGACTTAGGAGGGCCCTCCTTATCACTGCTGTTCTCTACTAACACTGCAGTTTGGTGACCTTGTTACCAGAGGACCCTAATAACTAAATCCTGACCATGCCACACTTTGGTCTTGGAAGAGTGACTTATTACTCCCTGGTTCGAGCCAGAAATCCATGGTCCCTACATGGTCTCTGCTGCTTGTGAGCAGGAAAGGGGAGGGGAAAGCAAGACTTGAGTTGCTTGCTGGGTATAGTGGCATGTGTTCTCCAGCTATGGGGGAGGATGAGGCAGGAGGATCATTTTAGCCCACAAGTTGAGATTCCCAGCTTGGGTAACACAGGGAAAAAAAATCCTTGTTACTGACAGTGGGGAGGAATGCCCTGGTTTGCTCCTTGACCTTTGTGTTCACACCCTTGGGGTGTCTGGATTACCTCACTGCAGCCTTGGGGGAAGCCTAAGATACTTGCTCAGCTTTCTGTTAACACAGGTGGAACAGAGCGCAGTATTGTATTTTCTCTGGGGTGTTTGGGTGTAGGAGAATGCTTATTGTCTAAAGTTTTTCTATCTTGTCAGGCTGCTCTTCTGTACATGTAGCTGAAGAGAGTTGCCACTTGTTGAGGTTTCTTTCTTCTGTGGTTATTAGTCTTTGGAGGCTGCTGATTTCTTCACTGTGTTCTGGGATTAAGGAATTTTTTTAATTACTAATATTTTTCTTTAGGAAAACGGAAGGAACTTTAGTAGTAGTCACATTTTGGAATGGAAATTAGAGGAGGATTTAGTTTCTTTCTTTTTTTTTTTTTTTTTTTTTTTTTTTTTTTTTTTTTTTTTTTTTTTTTTTTTTTCTTCTTTTCCTTTTTTTGTGGGACCAGGGTTTGAATTCACTACCTTGCACTTGCCAACTTTCCAGGCAGTCACTTGTGCCACGGAGCTATCACCCCAACCCCAAGGATTTGGGGTTGGATGACACTTTTCACCCTCTATACTGGGGATTAACTACTGAGCTATATTCTCAGACATTTTAAAAAATTTGTGACAGTTTGTTCTGGCTGAGGTCAAACCTGTGATCCTCCCGCCTCAGCCTCCCACAGTGGTGGGGTTACATGCCTGTCTTACTCCCTTTTTTCTACCAAGTTGAAACAAAACCATAACTTACAAATGTAACTGTGTGGCAGGCACTGCTAGCCTGTGAGGAAGCTTTCTGTATTCCTCACTTTACATTACATAAAGCTTAGAGGATTTGTTCTCATCACTCGGCATGATGTGTGGCTTGGTTGCAGATGTCAGAAATGCACTCAAGGGACCGTCTGGATGGCTCAGTGGTCTAAAGCACCTGCTTGGGAAAGCTTGGGTGGCTTCAGGGACTGCGGTTTGATCCCACATGCTGCCACCAGCCCTGCCCTCAGGGCAGGCTAAGCTGGCCATAAAAATGAGTGAATAAACAAAGGTTCTGAAACAAGAAAAAAGCTAAATAAAAATAAATTCTAAAAAAAAAAGAAATGCACTCAAACCGCTTCATTTCCACTGTGCAACACCTGATTTATAATAATTTCCATGATTCTGCATCAGAATTCTAGAGCAGAAATACCTGGCGCACTTTGTGTCTAGTTTGTCAAGTCAGGCCAGTCAAGCCAGTCCTGACTGGAACGAGTCTCCTACACTCTGACCGTCTCAGCCCACCTTTTAGCAGGGCTATGAGGAATGACAGGCTGGGCACATCATCCAGGTGTGTCTGCTGTCCTTGATTGCTAAGTATTGACTAGGAAAATGTGAGTAATTGTTGTGAAATGACTAAAGTACATCAAATTTATTATGACCTGATAAATTTTATTTTATTTGCATTATTTTAAAATGAGTTATTCTTACTTTGAAAAAAACCATTCTTCTAAACTTATATGTGAAATAACAGTACTTTCTTTTGATAGGTTACTATCAGATCCTATACAATATTCTTATTTATTTTTCAGGTTTCAGAATACTTATATGCTAACAAAATGGCCTTCCGGTACCCAGAACCTGAAGATAAGGCCAAATATGTTCAAGAAAGAATATGGCGAAGTGAATATGATTCCCTGCTGCCAGATATGTATGAGTGGCCAGAATCTGCATCCAGACCCCCTCCAATAATAGAGTAGAAGTACCCCACATTGATAATACTTTTCATACAGCAGGGAACCCATATATATTTTTTTTAAACAAGAGAATTCTGTGTTTCATTCTTTCCCACTTCTTTTGCTGACTTACTTTTTCCCAGGAATCTATTTGTCTGTTGGGTAGATAGGTTGACTGGCTTGAGGGGAACCAACACCTTATCATCAAATAACCATAATGTTCTACTGGATAGCCCATTACCACATGCAAGAGATGTAAAAGTACTTCTGTGGATACCTTCACTCGCATTCTTGTTCACACTTTCTGAGGTATTTGTTATTTACTGTTACAGATGACAATCTTCCCACCTTGAAATTTACTTCTGTGGGTGTTCATTAGAACCAAATTTTAACCAAACTCCAAGGAAAAATTATCAGTGTTTAGAACTTTTTTTAAAAAAGCATACTCTGGTTTCTCTTCAGATTGTATAAATCTTTTGCCTTTTACTAAAAAGATGTGCTTCATTTTGTCTTAATGCTTAAAATTCCTTTATAATAGATAGTCATAGCTAAATCAGGATTTAACTCTTAGCATACGAGAAGATAATGAGAATTATACTACTGCTGCCTTTAGACAAGGAAAAGTCATTTGCAATAATATTAAATAAATTATGTTTCACATCTGAACATGTTCTATTTAATTATTAAGACTATACCATTATCCAAACAGTGATGCTTTTATTGCCTGATATGATTTTGGAATTCTATGATATGTTCCTTAGATTTGCTCATAGTGACAATTCTTTCTCTATTGAAGATAGATTTAATACTTTTCAGAGTTGAGTAGGAAGGAATAAGTGTTCAGGAAATGCTATTTTTAATCCTGTAAAATGGCTAACAATTGGTTAAAGAGCCCAGGTTGGGTTTTTTGTTGTTGTTGTTGTATTTGTTTTTGGTGCAGGGGATCAAACTCAGGAATTTGCACTTGCCAGGCTGGCACTTATGCTGCTGGGCTATCTCCCCAACCCAAGAGACCAGTTTTATTGTGTGGTATATACTGAAGATTTTAAAAGAATTTTCATTCAAAACATCTTTTTTTAAAAAAATTTAGTACAGAGTCTACAAAGTCTCACTACTCAGATCAGACTCATAGTGATACTCCTGTTTTCAGCTTCCCATCAAAACATCTTAAGCAATAGTGTGACTATAGAATCTCTCCATCACAGATGCTTTGAGAGGGCAGTTATTTTTATCCCCTTTACACCATAGATTAAACTCAGAGATACTATACCCTGAGCTGCATCCAGGGTACAGTTTATTTTGCAACAGGCTCTTGCTAAGTTGTGATCTTCCAGAGTAGCTGTGTGTGCTTCCACACTTTGCAAGAAGATAAAACTTGTAAATGCTCTTTCTAGAATATAACAATAAAAATTTAGTGGTAAGTATATATGAGTATACACATTATTTAATATTTCTATTTAGGTAAAAAGTCCTTTTGTTTTTCATCTTCTGCCTGTTGAGATTGATTCATGGTAAATTTTGAACATAATTTATTATTTTAAAGATGTGTATTCTGTACAAGGCCCTAGGATCCATAGGACTACCCAGGAAAAAGTTTGAAATGGGATTGCCATTTGGAGTTGAAAAACATAATTGGTTAATCCATTTAAAAGATAAGTAAATCAGAAGTTTAGCTCATAAAACAAGGAATTAGGTCAGAATTTGATTCTTTTAATTAAAGATGAAAGGTTTGTGGTTTTCATGTTGTTTTTGTGAAAATAAAATCACCCTAACAATATGCTATGTGTAATATGTACTTTATTTTAACACTGTAAATATAATGAAGAGCCTGGTTTTTGCTTAATGCTTAAAAGGCAGGGACATATGCTGAATTAGTGTTTCAGAAAGTTGCTTGTTTTTATTTACCAGCCAGTATTTGAAGAAGTGTCAATTATTGGCTATAAATTTAATTTACACATTCTAATATTTAAGAATACAAGAGGCCATAATAGTATCAAGTTGAACAAGTACACATTTGGTTTTCCAATAGTTGGAATTTGGAGAGCCAAATCCTATAATATTTCCACATTTTATAGGAAATATTACTTAGAAAAAAGAAAATTATCTTGAAAAACTAATAGTTTCTCATTCTTTTGAATAAAGAAGAAATTCTGTGTTAATTTTCAGTAGGTATTTACTAGGGGAAAAATAAGATAAAATACATGTATTCTTCATCTGTGACTGTACCTGTTTTAAGAAAGAAACTGGATAACTAGTGAGGAAAGATTTATTGACAATAAAAGGAGAAAAGTTTGTAATTTTGGTTAAAATATTTTTCAAAGAGATTTTTGAGGGGGTTTTGTTTGTTTGGGGGGGTGCAGTATCATGGACTAAATACAGGCCTTTTACATTGAACTATAGCCTCAGCCATTTTTACTTTTTTATTTTGAAAGTCTCACTAAGTGGTCCAGGTTAGACTTGAACTTGGGATCGTTTTACCTCAGGTGTGCACCATGAAATTCATCTAAGAATAGATTCTCAACCAGGAAGCTGCCTCAGCCACTGTGAACTGTCTTTAAAATAGAGATACCTCTGTCTCTCCACCAGGGGCAGACCCGTCAGGTATATTTTCAGCAGGCTTCCAGATGATTCTTGCACATATGGCCCTGGCCCCAACAGTCATGGCCTTAGAGTAGACAGCAGAACATCTAGAGAACCAGCCCGCACTGGTGCTAGTGCTGATGCTGATGCCAATGAGGAGTCAGGGTGGGGCCTAAGACTGTATTCTGGTGTTGTACAGAGAATATGCTGAGATGTGCAGTTTCAGTGCTTCTATAACTATGCTTCAATCTATAAAATGATCCACAGAGATATTGTTCTACATAGATTAGTTTTCATCTGTTTAGGTTTTTCCAGGATGTTAAAAATTAATATAGAATTTTTAAATAAAATTTTCTGAAAATATATAAAAGTTAGGGGCTGGGGAGATACCTCAGTGGAATAAGTGCTTGCCTGGCAAGCATAAGGTCCTCAGTTCGATCTCCAGTACCACCAAAAAAAAAATAATAATAATAATAATAATAATAATAATATATAAAAGTTAGAATACTGAGTGTAGATTTGTAGCAAAAGTGAAATCTAGCAACCAATATCCATTTGTAAAAAATCAAATGGACATTTGTATGTAGGTTTTCTATGTTATTCTCTAATTATCATATTGCCTTTTGTTCTTTCTCAATTATCAGCCTCTGGAGAAACAGGATTTTACATTTTTTGCAAAATATTTGCTAATTAATTAAGACATTATTAAGGAATATGAAACATTCCTGGATAATAGCCCAGAAGGGAAAGGGAGTGAAGAAAGCCTTCCTGAGGGATGTGGGGGGGAGACTTCAAAGGCTGCTAGAGCTTTTTTGTCAAGCCTACTTAGAATCCTCTAGGACAGTGGTTTTCAACCTTTCTAATGCCGTGACCCCGCAATACAGTTCCTCATGTTGCAGTGACCCCAAACCAAAAAATAATTTTGGTGGCTACCTCAAAACTGTAATTTTCTTACAGTTATGATTTGGAATGGCTTTAGGCGACTCCTGTGTTTTGGTTGATTGACCCCCACTGGAGTCACGACCCACAGGTTGAGAGCTGCTGCTCTAGGATAATACTAGTGTTTGTGAGATAAGGTCTCACTGTGTAGTTTAGGGTGACCTTAGATTTCCAGTCTTGCCTCAACCTCCCCGTGCACTGGGATTATAGGTGTGCACCACCACACCTAGCTGTAGGGCAAAATTTTCACATTAACAGAGATTCAGTATTCTGTTGAATTCACCAAGATGAAATCAGCTCTGTTGGGTAGGCAATAGCTGACAAGATTGATATCTCAGCAGAACTCCTTCTTGGGATCTTATTTAAAGGGAAGTCCTGGAGAATGGAATAGCACATACTGCCATCCAAAATAAGACCGCCTGGGTGCAAGTGTAGGCCCACTGCTAACTGGAGCATAGCACAGTTCATTACTGACTTTGCCTCTACACTTCTTACATATAGATGTTAAACTTCTGCAGATGAGCTACATACTTTGTACTTTAAATGTTCAATATAATTCGGCTATAGAAAACCTCATCTGAAGTCAGGATAAAATAGGGCTTTTCTGAGACAGGGTCTCACTAAGTAGTTCAGGCTATCTTTGAACTCACAGTGTAGCCCAAGACAGTCTCAAACTCAAGGGGATCCTCCTGCCTTAGTCTCCTGAGTGCTGGCATTACAGGCATGTGCCATCATGCCTAGCTTGTTAATTTTTTTTTTTTTTAATGTAAGCAGCAAACGAATGTTTTTCAAATTTCATTAAGTGTAGGCAGGTCTATATAGAACATGAGTCTTACTGGGAGTTACTTAGATAAACTAACACATTGTAAAGCATTAATTATTTTCCTTAAGGAAGGGTTTAGAAAGTTACTCATTAGTTTTCAACATACTAAGTTTTGGATGTACCCATAAAGAATTTGGTTTTGAATTTGATGTTACACCAAAGATTCTCAGGTGCTAGTTGACTAACATCTTTTGATTTAGTAGTTTTTGTAGACCTACCAGCTGCTACCACTTTTGTGTAAACAAGTTTCACTAGTACTTACAATACTTGTGAATCCATATGTGTCAATGTTCATTTGTATTATAAGATATATTCCAGAGGATATTTATTTATTCTATGCCTAGACATCTTCCATTAAAAGGTTAGAACAATTAGATTGTACTAATATAATCTTATGTGTTGAATAAGGAATTTCTAGAGAACTATTTTAGCTATTTGACAAAACTTCTACCCACTGTTAATTATACTTTCTCTAATGACCTTTAGAATTAAAACTGTATCTCTGCATTTGATATTTTTTGTGTTCCTTTGGGTAACACTTCAAGAATTGGTGTATTTATTTATTTATTTATTTATTTTTAACTTTGTTTATTTACTCATTTTTATGGCCAGCTCAGCCCACCCTGAGGGCAGGACTGGTGCAGCATGTGGTGCTGGGGATCAAACCGTGGTCCCTGAAGCCACCCTAGCTTTCCCAAGCAGGCACTTTAGACCACTGAGCCATCCCGCCGGGCCCCAAGAATTGGTGTCATTAAGAAAACAAAAATAAAGCCACAGTTAGCTTTTCTGACCTTTGTATTTAAGATAAAATTTTAAGATTGCGTAGTCTTGTAATTGCTTGTGGGAATACTAGTTTTAAGTGGAATGCTTTGGATAAAGCATATATACTAGGTTAATGTCTTAAACATAGTCCAAGGAACAATATTTAAGACACCATAATTATGTGAGTTATTTTTCCTTTTTGTGGTATATAGTGTGTATTCTTGTATTTTCTTAGTAAAATTTCCTGTGCATAAAAAATGCTTGATGGCTGTTTTTGTTTTTGTTTCTGAGACAGGCTGTCACTTTGTAGACTAGGCTGGTCTCAAACTTGTGATCTTTCTGCCTTAGCCTCCTGAGTTCTGAGATCGTAGCCTATGTCACAGTGCTCAGAATTACTGACATAGTTTTTAAAAGCTGCTGTGTATAAAACACTGTGTATAAAACACTTGGTATTATAAACCATAAGACACATACTCCAGAATCCTTGATTCCTTGGGAGTTTGTTAGACTTCAGTTCACACATTGCTACCCATTTCTTTAATTCCATTTGATCAGCATACTATCTTTTTCCCCTTACTTAATTGCAACAGTAAAATGATTATTTCTGCCTACACACACACATTCACATCAAAATTCTGACATTAAAATAAATCAGGAATAGGCCAGCCAGATAGCTCAGTGGACTAAATGCCAGCTTAGACAAGCAGGCACCACATGCTGCACTGGCCCCACCCCTAGGCATGCTGAACCAGTGACACATGCTTGTAATCCCAGTGCTGGGGAAGCTGGAAATAGGATCACTATGAGCCCAAGCTGCTTAGTGAGACCCTGTACCAAAGACATTTTTTAAAAAAAGAATAATAAAAAATAGATCATGAAGGACTGATGATTTTGTGATCAAAGTGGGGAATGATGTAATATAAAATGCCTACGAAGTGCTTTCTTCAAGACAGACACTATTAGCTGGGCGTGGGGGTACGCACCTGTAATCCCAGCACTTGGAGGCTGGGGCAGGAAGAGCGAGACCAGCCTGGGCTACAAAAGTGAGCTCAAGGCTGGCCCGAACTGGCATCCTGTCTCAGAAAAGAAAAAAAAAAAAAATACTATTTCAGTAATCTGGTACATATTCACTTAAACTTCACCATATCCATAAAAGATGTGGGTACTAATGTTTTCCCTATTCACAGATATCGTATCCTAGGCACAGGAATTAGGGTTGTATAGGTACTAATATGGCAATGCCAAAATTCAAATCTCTCTGCCATCATTTGACCAAACCTCAATCCTATTTAAACCATACTCCATAAATCTGACCTGTAGGTCATACATCAGAGCAAGATTGCCAGAAACTACAGTCATGGCATCTGTCTCACTTGGTAGTTAACATCTTTTCCTGGTATTTACCTGTCTGCTGGATCTAACCCATTTCCCACTCTTAGGTTTGGGTTTTGTATCCTCACCTCAGGTATCCTACTTTCAACTTCAGAGAGAAACAATCAGAAGAGAACATCCCCAGGCTCCTGCCCCCATCCAGGCATGAAGATGCCTTCAGAAAGTAAAAAGCAACAACTTGTGATACCAAGACCTGCTGTAGATAAAGACTGGCTTAGAACCTGCCATAGCCTTAGTATTCTGTTGAATATGAACCACTTCACAGAACATCAACATCAGATAGGGCCTTTCTGTCCAAGATGGATGTAGATAAAAACAGGCCCTCTTTCTAATCAAGGCTGTGAAAGTACTATCTAAACTGCAAGAGTAACCGAACAGCTCTTTTTCCAAATCTTGGCAAGGCTGCTGAAAACTGTGGCCATGGTGTCTGTCTCCCTTAGTAGTTACAATCATTTCCTGCTGCCTGGCATTTCCCTGTCTGCTAACTTCCCAGCTTACTGAGATCCCCCAATTTTGTGCAGTTTATGTGTGTCCTTCCTCTCTGCAGTGCTACACCCAAATTGGTCAGCAACAGGCATGCTCTGAGGCTCGTTGGAAGGAATCAGTATCCTGCATTTGCACCCACATACCTAAGAACTAATTATGCTTGCCCCAACAAGGAACTAACCTACACCTTGGGTGCTAGGTCCTACTTCTTCAACTGAAAGGCTTCCCCTCAGTTCTCCCTCTCCCACTTCATTAGCAACAGCTTGCAAGCATCTCTTATTTGTCTCACCCTTAAGGACTTGTGACTCCTCCAGCTTTAGTTTTAAGTCACTGACCTTCAAAGCAATATTCTTCAAAAGATGTTACTTACTCTGTGCTTCCCAACTTTGATTTCTCGCTTTCCACTCTCTCTTGCACCCACTTTCAGTGAAGCCTTCAAATCCACCCTCCAGGGCCAGACGTGGTGCACGCCTGTAATCCCAGCACTTGGGAGGCTGAGGCAGGAGGATCAGTGCAAGTTCGAGACCAGCCTGGGCTACAATAGTGAGCTTAAGGCCAGCCTGAACTGCATACTGTGTAGGAGACCCTGTCTCAAAAAGACTAAATAAACAAACAAATAAATATAAAAATCTGCCCTCTATTGAGACCTATACATTGCCAAATGATGTTAAATTTAAATGTTCCTAAACCTATAAACATCACTTGGCACAATGGACCACTTCCTCTTGTCTCTTTTGTGTCTTTGTTCTGTAGATATGATTTCAAAGTTACAGGAGTGTTGCAGGAATAATACAAGGAACTTCCAAATACCTTTACCTAGATGAACCAATTATTATATTTCACTCCTTTTGTTTGATCATTCTCTCCCAGCTTCTCATTCTATCTACATCAAGGTTTATTTTCTAAATGATACCATGGAATATTAAGCATCTAATGTATACACCAAACAATTTCACAGCTGCCCATTTGCTGCTCCTCTTCTGGGAACACTCCAGAGCTGCAGTGCTTATTTCTATACCTCCTGCAGGCTTCTGCTCAAATGTCACATCAGTGAGACTTTTTCCAACTCACCTTTAAAAACCGTAGCCCAAGCCAGGCATGTTGGCCCACTCTTGTGATTCAGCTCATTTGGAAGCTGAGACATAATAATCAATGATCGAAAGTTCCAGCCTAGCCTGGGCAACTTAGCAACTGAAACAGCAAGACCCTCTTAGAAAAATAAAGACTCCTTCGCACCCAGTGTGACTAGCCTGAGTTCAATCCCTAGGATAAAAAAAAAAAAAAAAAAAAAATTGTAGTCCAAACTTCCCAGTGAGGAATTGTAGTTCCTCACTAACCTTTCTCATAGACTTTATATATGATATTAGATTTTTTAATTTATTGAAAATAATTATATTGCATATTAAAAATTGTAGACAAATATTGAAATGTGAAAGATGAGATGTAGACAAAGTGAATTTTAGAGAAATATTTCTGAAATGAATACATACCATAATAATAAGCCGGGCGTGGTGGCGCATGCCTGTAATCCCAGCACTTGGGAGGCTGAGGCAGGAGGATCAGTGCAAGTTCAAGACCAGCCTGGGCTACAAAAGTGAGCTTAAGGCCAGCCTGAACTGCACACTGAGACCCTGTCTCAAAAAGACAAAAAAAAAAAAAAAAAAAAAAAAAAAAAAAAAGAAGAATAGATTGCACATTGTAAATAAATTATTTACAAACAATATAACAATAAAAATTGCTTAAAATAAAAGTGAAAGAATTTACAGATCAGTCATTGCCAAAATCAAGAAACTTTTATTCATATAATTAGAATTCTTGAAGGGGTAGGCAATGAATGTTTAAAGATTTAAAATTTCTAAATTTAGTTGAAGTTATGGCACATTTCCAAGAAAAATGAAACTTTTGCACAAGAAATATGAATAAAATACTGAGATACATAAAAATGAAATTGTCCAAAACTAATTGTAAAGCATATTTTCATTCCACATGGACAAAGAAAAAAAGAACAAGTGGGTAAGAAACTAGACTAATTCACAGGACTGAAAAAAAAAAAAAATCTGTCCTCACTGAATTTTATACTTAGCAAATATCTTTGAAAACTAAATGTAAAATATTTTACTTGAAATATTCTAATATCTCCAGATGTAGCATATAGAAAATTACAAAGACCATAATCCAGAAGGCAAGAGAAGTTGCAGTATGGTTCTGTATAATGAATAAAAGGCTCTTGAAATGGTAGTTATGAAGGACTATGTAAAATATAATTATATTAGATAAAATCATTTTAAAGGTCACTGAAGATTTCTACAAAACAGTTATGTCAGGCTATATACACAGTTTTGCATGTGTGTGCACACGCGCGCATGGGTGTGTGTGTGTGTGTGTGTGAAAAGATATGGCAGAACTAATATAAAGTCAATGGAAATGGAAATATACTTTTTAAAGTTTCTAATACTAGGAGGAAATATACCATGTGTTATAAGTAGATTTTAAGTCAAGATACAGTATAAAGCTGGGCATGGTGGTGCACACCGGTAATCCCAGCACTTGGGAGACTGAGGCAGGAGGATCAGTGCGAATTCGAGATCAGCCTGGGCTACAAAAGTGAGTTCAAGGGCAGCCTGAACTGCATAGCGAGACCCTGTCTCAAAAAGACAAAAATAAATAAATAAATCAATAGATACAGTATAAATCATAAAAAATAAAATTAAATAATACCCAGATAATTAAATATTAATTAAAAATTAAATATTTCAAAACAATATTCTAAAAGTAAAATTAAGTTGTGAGTCCAACTAAGAGGCCAGAATGTTGTGTATCATATGTACAAATCTGTGATCAACTCAGAGTACTCACATAATATTGGAATAGGTTAATATATACAAAAATATTAACTAAGAAAGTTTTCATGATAGCAAAGAATTACTAAGAATAAAACAACAAAGACTGGAATGGCAAATGTATGTCTAACAGTTTGGGAATAGTATATTGCACAAAGTTCTAGTATGTTCTGGATTTCAAAAGTGTCCTTGACACTTCCTGGTGGCCCCGTGTCACTTGTGAGACTGAGCTGCTGCTATTTCCTTGGTATCCACCCTGTAGACCCAGACAGAATCATGACCCGTAGGGTGCAGGAGAAGTCCATTTGTAGAATATGCTGATGGAAGTAATTTGCTGCTATATACAAAAGAATAATTGAAAGACTGCTTTTTTTTTTTTTTTTTTTCCTTCTCCTGTTTTTGTTTGCCCTGTTTGGTGGGTTCTTTCTGTTCTCATAGAGTTGTGGTCATTTTGATCCCTCTCTAGAATATCTTTTAATAATCTGTGTATGGTTGGTTTTGCCATCATGAAATTCTTTAGTTCTTTGTCCTGGAAGTATTTCACTTCTCCCTTATACTTGAGAGTTTTGCAGGGTATATCAGTCTAGGTTGGAATTTTTTTTTTCTTGTGGTACTTTGCTCTATGCTCTTCTTAACTTGACAGTTTGTAAAGAGAAATCTGCTATTATTCTGATGGGTTTTCCTGTAAATGTGATGTTTCTTTTCTCTAACAGCTTTTATTTAGAACTTTTTTTTTTTTTTTCTTGTTTCAGAACTTTTGTTTGTTTATTTATATATTTTTATGGCCAGCTCAGCCTGCCCTGAGGGCAGGGCTGGCACAGCATGTGGTGCCAGGGATCAAACCGCTGTCCCTGCAGCCGCCTAAGCTTTCCTAAGCAGGCGCTTTAGACCACTGAGCCATCCTGCCGGGCCCCTCTAATAACTTTTAGTATACTGTTCCTGTGCTGAATTTCTGGGATCTTGATTGTTATATGTCTGGGTGTGTTTTTAATTGTGTTGATATTATTTGGAGTTCTATATGCTTTGGTTACCTGAATGTTGGATTGTTTCCCCATATTTGGGAAGTTTTCTCCTATTCTGTCCATATTCTTTTTACATCATTTGTACAGACTCCGTTCTCATTGTTAGTCTTTGCATCATCTTGTAGATGTTGAATTATTTTTTCATGCATCCTAGTTATTTGGAGAAATCTTTTGGAGGGCTGGCCAAATAGCTCAACAGATTAAAGTGCCTGCAAGCAGGGTCAGGGGCCAGGGCTTCAATCCCCAGGCCTGCCTTGCCACCCCCACCCGTGGGGCACACTGAGACGGCATGCTCCTGTAATTCCAGCTCTTGGGAAGCTGTAAACAGAACATGAGTCTGATCTAATAGTGAGACCCTGAACACCCTGTAGACCTTTCTTTCCTAAAATACAAAGAGAGAGAGAGACAGACAGACAGACAGAGATAGAGAGGGAGATCTTTTCATACCTTTTCACTGGCTGCAATGGTGTCTGCAAGGTCTGAAAGTCTATTTTCACTTTCTTTCCCTTTTTTTTTTGAGACGGTCTCGCTATGCAGTTCAGGCTGGCCTTGAGCTCACTTTTGTAGCCAAGGCTGGTCTTGAACTTGTACCTCCTGCCTCAGCCTCCCAAGTGCTGGGATTATAGGCATGCACCACCATGCCTAGCTCTTTTAATTTTCATTCAAATGGTTTTACCAACTTGTGACTGAGGTTTTAATTTCTTGTATAGCACTTTGAATCTGCTTCATGCCTTCTATTTCTTTCCTGTATTGTTCATTCAAGGATTCCATCATTTTTCTATACTGCTCTAATTTTTTAATCAGTGTCTTCTTTAGAAGCATTTAGTACTTACTTCATTATAGTTACCATTTTTTTACTTCAGAAATTATTTCCGCTCTGATTTCCTCTATACCATTCTGTAGTTGTTTCTTTACTTCAGATGCTATTATTTCAGATATTTCAAGTGTGTGATTTCCAATATCTTCTGTGCCATTGTCTCCTGTATTTGTTCTGGGTGGACTCAGGGCCTGAGACCACATTTTGCTCCTTCTCTTTGTCATTTTGTATAGCACTGTCTTCTGACCTTTGGTGTAAAGCTTTGGTAGAGTTCTTACCTTAGCACCAAATCTGGATCTACCAAATTCAAACTTGTCCAGGTGGGCGTGGCTTAGGTGTGGCTGCTGTGCTCTACTTCTTCCTGCTACAGCCCTTGGAGGTGAACCCTCTGTGCCACTGTGGCAAGATGTTCTCCTCCTGGATCAGCTGGGAGGGTCTTGCCTCTGGCCTCTATGTAGGAAGTTCTACTGCAGAGCGCAGTATTTTGTTTCTTGCCTCTCCCCAGTAGAGCATGCAAGCCATAAAGACAAGAAGGCTTTTTTTGCCTACGAATTAATATAAAAACAAACTACCAACTCAGTTTCCCTCACTATGCTCTCAGAACACACTTCTGACATCAAGTGTATGTGTGTGTGGGGGGGGTTTTCTTCACCCCTTGGCAAACTGTAAGTCTTCTATTTGAATTGTGACACTACTTAGAAACAACCTCAGACCCCATAGCTGAGGGCTCAGTCACCAAGACTGAGCATCCTGCTTAGATGCCAATCACAAACCCCAGATAGTTTGGCCTGTGTATCTCCCCAACTGATTATCAAATTGGGTTCTCACAACCTCCTCCTTAGGTTTGAGTAGGTCATTTGAATGACTTACAGAACTTAGGGAGACAGATTCCTGGTTTATTATGAAAGATATTACAAAGGCTAGAGATAAAGATACACATAGGGTGATTTCTTCAGGAAGGGGCACAGAGTTTCCAATGCCCCTCTAGGTACCATCCTCCAGCATGCTCCACATGCTCAGCTCTCCATAATCTCACCAAACTTGGTCCTCTTGGGGTTTCTGGAGGCTTCATTACATAGGCATAATTGATTTAATCACTGGGTAAGGGTTAAGCTGAACCTGCAGCCCAACCCTGCTCTCCAGAACTTGGGATGGGATGGTGAGACTGAAAGTTCTAGCATTCTAAACTTGCCTTGGTCTTTCCTGTCCCATCCTGAAGCTACTAGGTGCAGCAGCTACTGGTCAACTCATTAGCACAAAATATCCTTTTGAAGAGCTGTCTTAGTTACTCTTCTCTCGTTGTTGGGACAAATACTCAATACTCAAAATGAGGGAAAGAAAGGTTTATTTAGCTCACAGTTACTGGAGGTTTCAGTCTATATTCAGCCGGCTCCAAGGCACAGAGGCATATGGCAGAAAACAACCTTTCATTGTGGTGGGCAAAGAGCAAGACTGAAGGGAGGAGTAGCAGCAGCTCAAGCAGCTAACTTCTCTTCCTTACGCTGAAATGCAAATCACCTGCACCAGGGGAGATGCAGCACACACACCCACAATAATTCCAATTTCAAGAAGCCACCCCATGACTGCATGAGGGTTTTGGGGGACACCTATACACAAACCATAACAAGCCAGCCTCTTTCTTATAGGGAAGGGATCAGTCATCTTTATCAGATTTTCTAAGAGGGATTTTCTTCACCAAAGATATGCTAAGAATAACTAAAGAACACTTAAAGTAAGATTTGGTGTGGTGAAATATAGGCCCCAACTGTACTCTAGGCTGACTTAGGTAGACCAACCAATACATGCCTTCTATGCCTGATGAAGCAACAACACAGGACACATCGGCAATGAGGGTGGCTCAGCACCTCCTGTAAAATATTTACTGTTCTGATTTTTGATACTAAATGATATGAGCTCAAATACCATCTTCTCTGTGTCTAAAGTAACTTTTATTTATTATTACTTTTAATAAATATAACAATGTGACAATTTCAAAACACATTAGTAGTACATTTCAATATTTGATACAATGCATATTGTTGTCCTCTTACTAGTTATATAGAGCCCAGGGTGTAGTTGTTATAATTTTTCAAATCATTATTGGTACAACCAAATTTCTTCTCAATGAACTAAGAGAAAGTAGCTGTAAGTATATAATTCAATGTCCAATAATCACAGTGGGTTATTGGTAAAACTGGCAATGTTGGAAGCTATTGACTTAAGCCTTTCACAACTTTCCAACACAAATAATTTTGTTTCTCAAGATGGTCTGAATATTACACCCAAGGGGCTGGAGTACAGCTTCTTGGCACAAATACCTGCCTAGCAAGTAAGCAGAAAGTGGTGAGTTTTGATTTCTAGTACCAAAAAGAAAAATATTACACTCAAGACACCACCAATGTAGCAATCATGAAAATGTGCTTGTTTCATCTCAGACTGCTGGGAGACAACTGACTACCTGCCCAATCACAGAGATCTGAAATTATCACATGGATGTCTCCTGCTGGCTGTAAGTTAGGGCAGCAGAGATCACATATAGCAGGCCCATTGGGGGTTGGGGGATGCCAGGGCTTTCAGAAAGGTAATTTGAGCTCAAGGCCTCTCCTATGCCCTTTCTGAGCTCATGCCTGTCCTGATGCAGTGTAAAAAACTGATTTGGGTTGGATGACCTCCAAATGATGTAGGGAACCTCCAAATGACATAGGAATAACTGATCTTCCAACCTGAAGAGTAACTGGGATGAATCTGTGTTCTCTAAAACTGAAGAATGAATTTTAGGAACAAATGGAGGTAATGAGCAGAAGGTATTTATTGAGGGACAGAAAGCTTCTGTCTGAGAGAGGGACAGAAGGGGGGTCCCAAGCAGGTGTTCCCGGGAAGCTGTCTCCTCCGGGGACTTTTATAGAGGAAAACCCCATGGTGATGCGGGTCTAAGGTTGTGGAGAAGACATAGTCACTCACTTAGGTGGCTATGAGGTGGGATAAAACTGTGGTCAACCAATGAGATTACAAGCACCATTGCTCCGGTAAAATAGATTAAATACAATCTCTTCCTGTTAGGGGTTAAGTTAGTGACTCAATCGGGCTCTTTCAAGGTGCTTAATACGTACTTACAATATCAGTCCCTGATGCCCATCCCTAGGGAAGTATGTAGCTGTATTTGTTTACTCTTGTCTTGAGGTTTGGCCCACAACAGAGGAATTTTTTTTTATAGTTGTGAAGTCATCTTGTCTTCCATGTCCTTAAGGGCCTGGCCCTATCTAACTTCCTATGGTATTTCTATCTAATTCAGCTGCCTACAACAATTCGTTTTTGCCTCTCAGCCTGAGAGAACCCATGTTAACTGCTAATATAAAGAGAAAGCCTGTTAAACTTTTAATAGATGTGCATACAGATGTGTCAGTACTTACCCAGGCAGTGGCCCCACTTGCAAACTGGAGAGTACTCAGTGTTTTCCCTATTACTGTCAATTAATGTGGTCCAAGTAATACTAGAGCTGGTAAAACATAAAAGGACAGTTTGAGACAATACCCAATAGTCATAGAAGATTAAAAAAGATTAAACCCCATGTTTTAAGAGATCTCTGCTAATGGACCTATACTTCTGACTAGTCTTTTTATAATTATAAACTTTAAAAATGAATACATTTCCAGATCTTTCTACCAATGTCTCAATAGCTGTCTGAAATATTAGATATCAAATCAATAGTATGTAAAATGCTGAGGTCCTCCAGACCCTATCCTTCTCATCTTTGTGGAAGTCATTACTATTTCCTTGGTGAAAATCATTTTGACTGTATTCATAATTATTCCACTGATGTTATTTGGCCCATGTTATGTTTAATAGTTTCTTTGGCTTTGTCTTGTCCAGATTTAAAGTGATTCTACTTACCCAAGATAAAAATGCCTGGTATCTTTTGAGGACCTTTAGACAGAACCTCTGTAGAGTATCTCTGACTGCCTTTTTGGAACTGTGACCCCTTTCAGCCTGAAAAAGCCAGAGCAGTCATTGTCCATGGTTCACTCATGGCAGTTCGGGTTACTTCTTCAGAGGGCGGGGAATGTTGTAGGCAGCTGAATTAGATAGAAATGTTAGCCGGGTGTGGTAGCGCACACCTGTAATCCCAGCACTCGGGAGGCTGAGGCAGGAGGATCAGTACGAGTTCAAGACCAGCCTGGGCTACAAAAGTGAGCTCAAGGCCAGCCTGAACTGCATAGTGAGACCCTGTCTCAAAAAGACAAAAAAAAAAAAAAAAAAAAAAAAAAAGTTATAGGTAGAGCCAGTCCCTCAAGGAGACAAGATGGAAGATAAGGTGACTTTGACTTTGCAAGAGGAAGACACTCCTTCTGTGGACCAGAGCTTAAGACAAAAGATGAAACAAATGTAGCCACATACTTCCCTAGCAATGTGCGCCAGGGATTGATATTCCAAGTAGGTATCAATCACCTTAAAAGAGCCCAAATGAGTCAGTAACCCAACCCCCCAACAGGAAGAGACCCTGTTGCATATTCATGCCTGCTTGCTATGTGACTCCCTTCCCCACTTGGTACTGACTTTAATCAGTTTTACCTGAGGGCTCATGTCCACCTACTCGAGTTCCCATAGTTTTCACTTTAGACTCGCCTCACCACATGGCTTTCCTCTATAAAAGTCCCTGGAAGAGACAGCTTTGGGGGAACCACCCACTCGGGACCCCCTTCCTGTCCCTTTCTCAGGAGCTTTCTTTCCCCTAATAAATATATTCTCTTCACCTCCGTTTGTTCCTAAAATTCATTCTTCGGTTTTAGAAAACACGAACTTGTCCCAGGTACTCTTCAGGTTGGGAGTTTCAGTTTTCCCTGTGTCATTTGGAGGTTCCCTATATCATTTGGAGGTCATCCACCCAAGATCAGTTTTTACACTGCATCACTAGGACTGGGGAGATAGCTCAGCAGTCTAAGTGCCTGGCTGGCAAGAGTAAGGACCGGCATTCAGTCTCCAGTACTGCATGCCATGCAGGCCCTTCCCTGGCACACTAAACCAGCCACCAAAACCAGGTCTGGATGCACACCTGTAATCCCAGCACTGGGCAGGCTGCATAGTGAGACCCTGTATCAAAGTAATTAATTAATTAATTTTTAATTAAAAATATACTTGCCCCTAGCTGGGCCTGCTGATGCACACCTCCAATCCCAGCTAACTATGGAGGCTGAGGCAGGAGGATAACAAGATTGAGGGCAGCAATCCCAGCTACCCTGGAGCAGCTTGGCTCTGTCTCCAGATTCAATATAGAAAGGGCTGGAGGTGGATGCAGCACCCCAAATGGCGTCCAATATCATTGAACAACCAAAAAAAAAAAAACCCAAAAAACCAAGACAACAAATCTAAAAACAGTATTAAAAAACTCCCACTCCTGCTGCTTCCAGGCCCCCTTTGTGTTTTGTAATCACTACCAGCGGTTTTCCTTTCAGATCTGATTCCCAAAAGGTTTGGGAGAGCACAGTGCACCGAGCTTCAGATTTCAAGCAAATATAATTGTCTATTCTTTGGAAGAGGGCATGGAAATAGAGGCATCAACATGTGTGGTCACTCTGCTAACGAACTGGTTCAGACTTCAGACTTCTCTCTCTCTCTCTCTTTTTTTCAGGACCAGGGTTCATACTCAAGACCTTGCACTTGCCAGTCAGGCACTTGTGCCACAGAGCTATCTCCCCGGCTCCTCTACTTCTCTTAAGGTAACACAACTAAACTTTCAGGTTCCAAGGCTGAAAGGTTCATCCCAAGTAAAAATTTAAAAGCACACAAATATGCCTGAGGAAAACAGCAGGAATGCCATTTCTGACTGACAAACCTGATATGGTAAGCAAAACACCTTTCAGAGACCTGGGAAAGAGGCCATGGTCCGAGGGAATGTCACTGGTGATTCCCCTTCCCTCCGCTCCGCTCCTCTCCCCTCCCCTCAAGCACCGAGGCGGGTCCAGGTGGGTGCCACCGAGCACCGGCCTCCCGCGCGTCCTAGAGCGGCCGCGCCTGCCGCAGCCCGCGGCGTACTTCCGCCTGCGCGCGCCGCGCCCCGCGTAGTGACGGGCCTTGAGCGGGCCTGTTTCTCGCTTGGCTCCTACCCGGGCCTCGGGGAGAGGGTGAGTGGGGCAGGGCGTGCCGGAGGGGGGCGGGCGCGCTGCCTGGAGATTCCTCGCCTCGGTCCGGCCAGGCCTGGTCCGGCCTGGCCCGGCCTGGCCCAGTCGGGCGCCGAGTAGCCTGCCCGGGAGAGAGGAGGCTCTCGGGTCGCCCGCCTAACCTTTTACGAAAGTGACAGGATCTCCTAAGCCAGCCCGGCTCGTAGGTGGCCGGAGCCCGGCCTGGCCCTGGCTGCGCCGATTAGCCATTCACCCTCTCCCTCGGCCCGAGTTCTTTCAGCTCTAAGGTGGAGGGGGGCGGTCTCTGCCTCACCTGCGCTACGGAGGGTTGCAGGTTGATGCTGTCTGCAGACAACTGAGGAGCGTGGGTGCTCACTCCCGCAACCACAAGAATCGCTTGGGAAGCCTAATAAACGTGTGAGGCCGTGTGTCGCCAGGGGATTTGTTTTCTGCACCCAGGACCCAGAAGCATGGGTCCAGGGTGTCAAGTGACAATATTGTGATCACGACCGAATGTGCACTTCGTGGAGGGTGGATCACAGTCTTGAAAAAGTTACTGCCTGTCTCTTTGTCCAAGAAGATAGGGACCTAATCTGGTTTGCTCACCTTTAGTTCCTGATATCTAGAACGTGCGCGCCAAACGTGCACCACTGATTAAGTTCCAATGACTTCCTGACATAGTGGAGGGTTTTATTTGGTTTACTTTAAAACTTTTTATTGTGGGAACTTTCAAACATTTTAATATAGAATAATGTATTGAACTTCCAACTCTGTCACGCCTGTTTCATCTATTATCCTCACCTCTAAAATATATATATATATATATATATATATATATATATATATATTTTTTTTTTTTTTTTTTTGGTCTTTTTGAGACAGGGTCTTGCTATGCAGTTCAGGCTGGCCTTGAGCTCACTTTTGTAGCCCAGGCTGGTCTCAAACTCGCACCGATCCTCCTGCCTCAGCCTCCCAAGTTCTGGGATTACAGGCGTGCACCACCATGCCTGGCTCTCCAATATATTATAAAGCAAATCTGAAATGTACTATTCCATCTGCTAAAGATTTGTTTATGATTTTAAAACAATTGTTTTTAAACGTAAGTCCATTGTCAGCCCAAATAGCATTTCACATTGTTGTCCACTTTCCAGTCAATGTGTACATATCCCTAATTGTTTCTTCCCTGTCTCTTGTCATCTGGCCAAATCAAGACATACAGACTTTTTGGCTAATTCTTCCTAAATCTTTAATTCCCCCCCCCCCCCTTTTTACCTGTTGAGAAAAAGTCATTTGTCCTATAAAGTTTTCTATGGCCTGGATATTGTTTTTTTCCATTCTTGGAATTCCTTCAGTAACTGGTATTCTGTTCATTGGATCCTTTTAATAAACTGGCATTTAGCCCGTTTCAGGTTCTGTTTACATTTTTGACAAAACAAACAAACAAACAAACAAAAAAAACCCAACCTAAAGGCTTACAGTATGTTTCATTTGCATCATCAGGAATTGGATAAGATCCTTTCTCTTTGTAGACTTTTTATGTACAAACTGCTTTGCACAGTAACCAAATATTTGACCAGGAAATTAGAGAAGGTGCCAGGTAATAACTGCAGAAGCAGTGAGAAAATATCACTCTTCAGTAAACACAAATGGAGTAAAGGATCCTGGCAGCGATCTCTAATACATGCTAACATCAGAAAGAGACAGTCAGATGATGTGTATCTCCCTAGGGAAATACCCCATACCATTTATTGAGATTTCCTGGGTAGTTGGGGAGAGGATGGGGTTACAGAGCAGTCAGGATTGCCCAGGAGTTGTGAGGCAAAGCATTATAGTGACCTTCCTGCTTCTGTAGTAATTTTTCTTTAAGTACTGTTTTTTTTTTTATTAAAAAATTAACTCCTTAAATTCAGGTAGAGTCAGCTTTTTCACTTGAATGGTTCTTTTTGTTTTGCTTTTATGTAGTACTGGGGATTGTACACAGGATCATTTGCATTTAGTTAGATTCTCCTCTCCCCCATTTTTGATTTACCTGTGTAGGTAAATCACCCAATTTGGCTGAAACTTGCAATCGCCTGCTTCAGCTTCCCATTTTGCTGGGATTGTAGGCTCATGCTCCCATACCTAAGTTCATAAATCTGACTCCATGTTAGAATTACAAGAGAAATATCCCCTTTTCCCTCTTACTAAAATATCAAAACACATTTTTTTTTTTTTTTTTTTTCTGTACTGAGGATTGAACTCAGGACCCTGCACTTGCCAGGGAAGTGCTTATTCTACTGAATCATGTCCCTGGCCCCTCAAAGCACATTTCTAATAGAATTTCCTGTTGTGGAGTAAGAACCTAATGACTGATATATTTTAAGATCTATCCAGGTTATCCTGCTCTACTCCCAGAATTCATTATTGCTAGTCCGTGTTGTTTGTTAGGGCTTGGAAAGTGGTCTTCATTATCGTTTTCTAAAATATCCTTCAGAAGGCTGGTGAGATAGTTCAGCAGACTTAAGTGCCTGCTTAGGCAAGTGCAGGGTCTTGGTTTGATCCCTGGCAATCAAATCTGGGCATGGTGGTATACACTTGTAATCCCAGCACTGGGGAGATTGAAAATAAGAGGATCACTAGGAGTCTTACCTGTGTGGTGAGGCCCTTGTTCCAAGTACATAAAACTAAAAAATAATAAAGTAAAACATCCTTCAGAGCAACAGAGTTTACAAAGTGATTATATTTTGTTACTGTACATTTTATTGGTCTTTTAAGTTTTAATTTTCTACATTGTGTTTAGTCTCATCTCTTGGAAACTATAGTCCACTAGGGAACCCTCTGCAAATTAAGCTGCGTGGCAGAGGGAAAATTGGTCCTTGAGGTGAAGTTGTAGAATAAAACATTGAAGGGACATGGCAGAAGGATTGCGATATGATTTTGTATACATTTTGTATGTGAGGGATATGTGAGATGTGGGCAGTAGGGAGCTGATTTATCGGAAATAGATTAGGTCGTGCATAATCAGAAATGCATGTTTGGCCTTATGACACATGCCTTAAAACCACTGGTATTAAATATAAAATTAATGTTATTCATTACAACTGTAAGAATACAAGGGTTTAAGAGGTAATAATTCTGTCCTGCCTCTCCCCAACATTTTAATCATCCCCGAAATAATCAGTTTGGCAGTATGGTGTGTATCATTCCACAGCAGACTGCCTTATATAAGTGTAAGGGTTCAGAGTATTGTTATAAAGATGAGACCATCCAATAGCCACTTGTAACTTCTCATTGTCATCCTTGTAGGACAGTAGTTACAGACCTGAGTATAGGCTGAAGAACAGTTAATAGAAATAATAATAGGAATATTATAATAAGCTATTGAGCCATTTTCCTGTGGATATGTATATTTAGATTGCTTCAGTATTTTAGTTACCTAAAAGCACCACAGTAAACATTATTGTACCTAGATCCTTTATTTCTGTAGGGCCGAGTCCTAAAAACAGGACTTCTGGGTTTGTCATCAACAGCACTATTGTCTTTTTTTTTTTTTTTTTTTTTGGTCTTTCTTGAGACAGGGTCTCACTTTGTAGTTTAGGCTAGCCTTAAGCTCACTTTTTGTAGGCCAGGCTGGTCTTGAACTCGCTCTGCTCCTGCCTCAGCCTCCCAAGTGCTGGGACTACAGGCATGCGCCACCATGGCCTGGCTGAACAGCACTATTGTTATTGGTAACACTTATTGTCAAATACTCTTCTAAAGCACAATAGCAATTCTTCTATCATCAGTAACTTATGGAGCACCCTTTTACTCATTTTCCTTTGTCTTGAGTATTACTGGCTAGCATTACTTCATTGCTCTTTGCCAGCTGATGTCTAATTCTGGCATGTGTCCTTTGCCTATTTTCTTTTCCATCAGTGTTTTTTTTTTTTTTTTTTTTTAAATACATGGGGCCCGGCAGGATGGCTCAGTGGTCTAAAGCGCCTGCTTAGGAAAGCTTAGGCGGCTGCAGGGACCGCGGTTCAATCCCTGGCACCACATGCTGCGCCAGCCCTGCCCTCAGGGCAGGCTGAGCCGGCCATAAATAAATAAATAAATAAATAAACAAACAAAAAGTTCTGAAACAAGAAAAAATAAAATAAAATAAAATAATAAATTCTAAAAAAAAAAAAAAAAAAACATTTGCAAGGGGCCAGTGAGATAG
>PVJA010013523.1:0-49377 GCA_004027025.1 Myocastor coypus
AAAAAAAAAAAAAAAAAAAAAAAAAAAAAAAAAAAAAAAAAAAAAAAAAAAAAAAAAAAAAAAAAAAAAAAAAAAAAAAAAAAAAAGATTGGTACCCAAATGAAGTCTCTTTACTACCTTCAGTGGGAAGCAGGCAACTGACAAGGAATTAAAAGAAATGAGTCTGTACAGGAGTTGATCATGGTGCTACTGGCCAGTACATGGGTGTCTACTAAAATCTTGCAGCCTGAAGCATGACAGAGACCCAATACCACTCAAAGTGAAGAGATACAGATTAGAATAATCCAAGGCCCAACTCTGAGAGCTGCTTCTCAGAATAATCCAGCAGCTCTGATTGTAGGAAGAAAGGTCATCCAGTGAAAAGGAAAAGGAAAAGGAAGTAGATGCCAAGTTAAAAATACACAGAGAACTCACCTCAGGCAGAACAGCTGCACGTACTGAATTCTTACCTTTGGCACGGACTATGTTAGGAGCTTTACACAGATGATCTGACTTGATTCTCAAAATGATGGTAGCCTTGAAAAGGGGATGGTAATTGTGTGCCCTTGTTACATGAGGAAGCACAATCTTACAGATGTGTAATGCCTGAGTTTAAAATGTTCCATTTCCAGTACACTTTCCATTTGTTGACTTTTATTTTCATTCTTTCCATTAGTAGAGATCGAAATCATTTACTTTTGGACCAGGTAATTTAGGGTAAATATTATTAGCACTGTTCTCTACAGGAGCTCAAATAATTTGCATGAAAGCTCTCAAATCAAATCGTTTTTATGTAGAAAAAATCTGCAACTTATTTTTTTTTTTGGCTTTTTTTGAGACAGGGTCTCGCTACGCAGTTGAGGCTGGCCTTGAGCTCACTTTTGTAGCCCAGGCTGGTCTTGAACTCGCACTGATCCTCCTGCCTCAGCCTCCCGAGTGCTGGGATTACAGGCGTGTGCCACCACGCCCGGCTAAAAATTTGCAACTTAAATCAAGGATTTTTACCTCCTAATGCAAGCCCCTGAGGCGGGCATGCTACAAAAGTGACATGTCTAGTAGCCTCCTTCCGCACTTTACTTACCCTGTGCTGAATTACTCATAATTGACTTCACAAACTCCCTCACAAGCCAGTCCACTTCCTCTTCCTTCCAGCCCAGTGACTGGCATAACTATGTAGGTGGACAGACCTAGATGTCACCATTACATTTTCTCTCTGCTTCCGTAATGCTCTTGTCCTATTTCCACCCTTTGGCAAAGTTATTTTATGTACTTTATATCCCATACATAAGTCATGTATTTTCTTTCTATACTGCTTTTTCCATGGCCCTCTTTCTCCTCTGAACTGCTGGGATGGTCTCCATTGTTTCCATTTTCTCTTTCTGTCTACTTTTATACCATTTTCACACTGAAGCCACTGTCATATTTTATAAGAAATAAAGTCATGCTATTAATGTCACATCTTCCTTTTGTTGGAAATACTTCAATACCTCTCCATAGTCCTTAGATAAATATCAAAGACAAGAACACGACAGACAAGGCCTATCTCTTCAGCCTCATCCACTTATCTCTGCACTGTGAGCCCACTGGCATTTTTTCATTTCCTTTGACCTTCCGAAGCTCTTCATAGAGCTGTTTCCTTTCTTTGGATCACTCACAAGACCTAGTTCTTCCTAAATTATCTATTCATTCTTTAGGCATCAGTTCCTATATTTCTCTGTTAAGGATAGTTTCCCTGACCACTACTAAATGCTCTGGTTACAGAATTGTCATAGTACGTATTACTAATATTTGGAATTTTATACACATGTGCCTGATTTCTATGTCCCATCGAAAATTACACCATGTTGAGCACCTAGGTGCAAACACATAGTTGTTGGGTGGATGAGAGCAGAGATAAGCTATGGGCTTCCCTCCCTTCACCAGCGGTGCTCACCAGGTGCTGGAATGAGAAGGTTATAGGTCCTGGTACGAATGCCATCTGGATACACGGTAAAGCTACACTTGTACTTTCCACTGAATGATGAAGAGACATTCCTTAAGTGCAGAGTCCACTTTGTCACATTCGAAGGGGTTTGTAGGAAAGTCACCAAGGACTGACAGGAACTCGCACTGGCACAGTGGAAACCAAGCTGAGGGTGATAAACGGCAATCGACTCCATCTTGTGAGTAACTTTGGACCACTGAGCCTGCACCAAGAAGCTTCTCTTCTGTAGCTGGCATGTCAGGTTGACGTCAGAGCCAGGTAGGGCATATACGTTTTCTCTTCCACTGGATATTTCTTTCTGTATTCCTAAAGAAGGAACATGTGAGCCATCAGTTCAGGTAACTCACCTGGGGTGACTCTTAACCCTGGTCACTGCAGTGAGAGGAGAGACAACAACGGAGGACTTTTTTTTTCCCCGATAAAACCCAGTACACATGAGAAAGCATTTACTTAATAAAAATACAGGAAACTATTGATATATGCACCTTTCTTTTTATCTCTTGGTCTTTCCAAAACAAAAATTTGGAATTTCTGATTATGTGCCAATAAAATTGAGTTTATTTGAAAACTGAAGAACATAAGGAAGTAGTCTTGTATTTAATGTAATTATCCTATTCTGGGTTGTAAATCAATAGCTTTATGTAATACACAAGTGATATAACTAATGTGTGCATAGTGTATTCACTATGTATTCAAAATACATTTTTATAAGCAGCTTAGATATACATTCCCTTCTAATCCCTCCCACCCCCTTGATAAACAGTGATATTGTTAAGCATCTTTGAGAGGAAACTCAAGCACAAAGGGTTAAAATGTATTTTATTTGTCTCATCTCCAGGACTGGGACACACATTGGGTTGCCCAAGATCTATTTTCTTTCTATAATCTTCATCATCTCCAAAATGCCAAAATTTTGTCTTTTTCCCAAATTTTATCTTTTTGAGTAAGATAAGAAAACAGACATTCCCTAGAGAAGGATGGGAAGATTATTTTTTGCTTAAATGTAGTGTGCTCTCTGGAGGCAGGAGGACAGAGGGCGCTCCAGAAGATCTTCCACATGGCATCCCCTTCAGGCATCACCCTGAACTGCTGGACGTGGAAGATTTCCTCTCCCGGTACCAACCTGACCAAATAGTACAGAGCTCTTGAAATGTCTAAAGCACTGATCCTTTGATATGCATTGGATAAGGTAGGCTTTAATTTACAATTGTTTGGGAACACTGTTACAGAGATTATATGTTACAGTAATGAGCTCTGTAGAAATTCACGATATAAAAAAAAAATAAGATGACAAACAACTGAAAAGAAGAAAGTCCTTCAAAGGTACTTGACAAGTGGGAATTGTTTTGTGGATGAGAAGAATTTTGGCAGACAGCAGTTAGTACAGTTAAGTGTAACTTACTATAAGCCATTCCTTAATAATATGCCTATAGTGTTATATTCCAGTCTCCTTTGAGTTAGAAATTCTTGAAATCTTCATATCCTCGCCTGAAAAGCACAGTTAATCCTCAAGACACTGAGTCTCACTATAATACCTCATGCTATGGAATCCACAACTAACCTCTCTTCTTTCCGTTTTTCAATGAGTTCATTAGGTTTTGATTTCTACTATCAGATAAAGACTCCCCATTGTCTCCTGGGGCCATTCCTACACAGGGCTGCGTAAAATTCAGCAAACATCCACCTCCCAAAAACTGGTATTTCGAAGAGAAACACTTGCTATGATCAAAAGGAAAAGCGTGCTTGAGAGAGGGAGAAAAGCTGAGCAAGGAATTCTGCGCATGCACTACAGCTTTGTGTTTCTTTTTAGTTTTCTGAAGTTATTTTGACCACCATTTGGAGAGCATTTCATTTTGTTTCCAAGAAGCACAATTTCCTAAGTAGTTCAAATGTCCCTGTAAGAGGGAAACAGATGAAAGTACCTCAGAGAAGCAGTACAAATCATACATTCTTTTCTTGTTCGTAATGTTCATCAGTAATTTTTTTCTAGACTCTGACTTCTAGTTGATATCTAGCATTTAAATACCTAATCGCAAACCTTCAAACTTCTTGGCTCTTTTGTGATCCAATTCAGCAGGAATCAGGAGGCTTGTTAAATGCTAGCAAGTGGTCTGACAAGAAAGGAAAACTGGAAGTCTTACCCCTGACCAGCTGTATCTGGATGATGTAGACAGCACAGAATGCCCATTTCTTCTCCATCGTTGCCTGAAGAGCTTACGCCAGCATTTCCGTAATGATCACAAAAGTCAATAGGCAACTGTTAATGACCAAGGAAGCACCACCCACACTACTTGAGCTTAAAACCCCAACTCTACCACAAGCTTGGGTCTTTGCACTGTGTGGTGAGTTTCCAGGAAATGCAACATAGGCAGGAAGGCAGTGTGGTTCAGAGCTAATAGGATAGAGCAATGCCAAACTGCTCTCTGAAATCTTATGTGCTACCTTCTTTAGTAAACTTTTCTGAGCCCACAGATTCTCTCCTTCAGGAGTCTGTCTGTCAGTCAAGCAAGCTGTATCTAAAATCAAAATAAAGGAAAACATGCAGAGAGGTTACCAATGTGCTTTTTATACTTTTTTTTTTCTCCAAAAGCAGAAAGTTACTTAAGAAATGTGAACTTGGTGACTTTCATAATAGTTTCCTGTTCAAGCTTAAGAAATATTTTATTTTCCAGATTTCTGCAATGGAAAACAATGTAGGCAAATATTCAATTTTGATAAACTCTAGAAATGAAGAGGGAGTAGTAATTCAGTTATATGAATTTTACTGTCTGTCCTCTTGCAGGGAAGTCCATATTTTCTGGGACAGATGAAATGAGGGCTCCTCATCACATCTCTGGGGCAAGATGGAGGCCCAACAAGAAAGTCTCTCACCTGGATGGCTGGGGCTTTCCTGTGGATGAACCCAAAGTCAGAGTGTCTCCCGCTCCCCCCAGCTACCAATCCTATCCCACTACCCAGCTGCTTCCCTTTAAAGGGCCATGATTGGGGGCTGGGGAGATAGGTTGGTGGCCTAAGCACCTGCCTGAGAAAAGCAAGGTCCTGAGTTCACAATCCCTGGTACCCCCAAAACCAAACCAAACCAAAACAAAAAACATTGACAGATTTAGAGGACCATAGAGTTTCACCGATAGGACCCTTAGTAAAAATGTCTGGTTATTCTTGAAAGTACCAGATGAAAATTCTTTACCTTACTGGCTTTCCCATCTTGGGATAAAATAGGCCATCTTCACACTCCAACTTAGGAAAATGCACATTAGGCCTAAGGTCTACAGTAAAGATTTAATGAAAAAAATAATAAGAAGTACATAACTATTAGGGACACTGATGAGCTATTCTGTGACACCAGTCTCTCTACAGGAATATAAGTACTAGGGGCTGGGGATATAGCTCAGTGGCATGAATGCCTGCTTCGCAAGCACAAGTTCCTGAGTTCAATTCCCAGTATCACAAAATAAAAATAAAAACAAAAAGTGGCTGGAAGAATGTAAGTACTACCTAGCAAGACCAGAAACAAATGAGAAAGTTGAATTATTTATGATGTGACAAGTCTGAGGTCCAGCAAATATTGTGTCAGCTCATTATTGTGTATGTGCTGGTCTTTCCATACAAGGACTTATGGGGCCTATGGATGACGCTAAGACAAAAGGACTCATCCTTGCCATTTAGAGATTAGAATTAAGCCAGAAGAGAGATTTGTGTGGGATGAGTCGAGGATGCCCTCTCTCTGGACGTCCACACAGCCACCTATGCCACTATTGTCATGACTAGCTAGGACAATTACCATTCTTAATGCCACTCAGTTCATGATATTTGTTGCCTGCAAAAGCCAGAAGTTGGAGTTACTTATTTTCTTGCCCAGACCATCCCAAACCTTATATTTAGCAACTACCTTCCTATAATTTTTTTTTAAAAAATGTGTCTCATTAAAAAAAAAATGAGACCAGTACAGGGCCTACAGGGTCTCAGTGCACAGATCAGACTCGTAGCAATCCTCCTGTTTTCAGCTTCCCAGGTGCTGGGATTATAGGCACCTGCCACTTTGCACAGTCTCAGTCCCTGTCTCATGGAGACCCAGAGGTGGGGCCTGCACTGCATGCGGCGATGTAGTCTGCTGAGCTATCTGGCTGGCCCTCCTTCTTATAAGTTATACTAGGGCTGCTATTTATTTCTGGGCAGGGTTTGAGAGCTTGGTCTTTACATGGCATAGCTACTCTACAGGCCCTTATCATTTTCTTTTCCCTCTGGAAACTGCAACAAATCAAAGTGCTAAGGCTTTGTGGCAAGGGCAGGATATGTTCCCTGCAGCCCCTTGTCCGTAAGGCAGTGTGTATAATGGATTAGGGTACTATGCAACCTGGAGAAGGAGCTCTTGTGTCTCGCATCCATTTGTCATGGTAAGAGGAACTTACCTAACTAGAAAATCAATGAAAACCCAAGCTCGCTGAATTCTTTCAGAGCCCTGCCGTTGGAGTATGTGGATGTGACCTATCTCCTACTTCATCAGAGAGAAGCAGTGCTTTAAAAGCCTCACAAAGGAAAGGCTGTCATTTATTTTCATGACCTTCAGACACCCTGATAATAGAATCCTTGCATCTCTCTGGGTTTGGACTGTTGCAGGTGTTCAGCGGCTTCTGGGTGAATTGGCCCTCCTCTCTGGTTGTTTTTCAGGTTCCTGGGGTTATGTCTAAAAACTTCTGTGGCCTGAAAACATCTGAAGGCTAATTTTCCTTAGGATGCACCTAGGCCTGCGAGATGCCCTCTGAATGTTAACTGGATGCATCTGGAATCCTCCAGCTTTGAGGCCACCCTGGCTGCCCTCCGTGGCCGCGTGTGTGCAGCAGGTGGCAGCAACAGCCTGCAGACAGGCGCTCTCTCCCTGTGCGTGTCACCCCCTTCTGCTTCTCTACCTTGGGAAAATTTTCCAAAGCCCCTTTCAGTGTGAGGATAAGCGTTCTCTATACTTAAAAATAACTCTTCTATGGAAGTCATGTCAATCTTTCCTATTATCCTCCATGCTCAGCAAATCCCAGTTGCACGGCGTTTCTTCTGTCTTATATTATAGTCGGCTGCATATAAAAAGAAAACAGAAGCAGTCAGTTTCACACATGAAAAGAAATCTTGAACTTCTTGAACTTCAGAGGAAAATTCAATTATTTACAAAGGGAAGCAAGAAGACACATTATTTCTGCCAGAGGCAAGCCATGATTGCCTTACAAGTTTTGGACAAACTTTTTAAACGCTCCATCTAAACACATTCAATGAGAAAAGGACATTTTCAGCAACAGGAAAACTGAAAAATAGGTAAACTTGTTTTTGTTGTTTCTATTACAGTTAATTCAAAGATTTGCTTTCCATTTTTTCCTTAACTACAAACATTAAAAAAAAAAAAAAACACTAAATACATGGTGGTGTATTTTTGCACATGTTTTCTAAAATTCTTAAAAACATGATGCTTAAGGGTTCAGTTAATTATTGAGTGCCAACTGTGAAGGTGTTACTGAAGAGCCATAGCTCTCAGTGATTTTCAAATACTAAAGGTAAAGCAAGTCCTTGCTCTGAGTACTTGTATAATTTAGCTGGGGAAAGAGCATTCATGGGCCCCAGAAAGTTGAGTGGGGTAGAGTAGGCAGCAGACAACTTTAGAAAAGGAAGACAGATGTCTTTGTAATGGAGAGGGCCAGGAACACTTGAAGTGTGGAATCTGAATTTGGTTTTATATCATAGAAGTCATCCTGGCGGAAGCCACAAGGTAGGTGGGAGTATTCGTTCAGGGCCAATTTAGCATTCCTGCTGTCCTACTCTAGTGGACCCGAAGATGTATAGAGAGAGAAATAAAACCTGCCAAAAGGATGACTTTAGATTTGGACATCTTTACATTTTAGGCTGAGCATAAGTTTATTTCTTTATGGAAGAGAGTTACTGTCGATATGTTAGCACTGGGTAGCATAACATTAATTTTGCATAAAGAAACTGTTTTAAAGGATGAATAGAGTGAAAAAAGGTAAGTGGAATGGAACAAAGGAAAAAAGGGAAGTGGAAGACCTGACAAGAGTGTTATGCTTTCTGATCTGTTTAAATTGTATTTTAATCTTTTATTTATTTGGTACAGGGTCTCATCTCATCACACAGCTCAGAAGACTCCTATTGACCCTCCTGTCTCAGCCTCTCCAGTGCTGGGATTACAGGTATGCACCACCACCCTGAGTTTCAGTGGCTGGCTTGGTGCACCCAGGGTTCCAGGGACAGCACAGCATGTAGTACCTGGGATTGAACCCCCGTCCTTGCACTTTCCAGACAGATGCTTAGATCTCCAAACTATCTCCCAAGCCAGAGGTCTGCTGTGGCAGTGGTGATGCCCAGGTATGGCTAGAGCACAGACATTATCAGGGAAGAAGATGGAAGGCAGGAAGTGTATCCACTTGGATATAGAGTTGGAATCCATTCTGAATTTCACTACTTAGTGTTAGAAGAATGGAAACACTACCCAAGTGGATTCCTGGTGGAAGAGTGGTGCTCATCAGAGAGCAACTGTCACAGGATCAGTGGACTCTGGGCAGAAGCAAATTCTACAAATTATTGCGTATCAAAAAAGGAACTTTGTGAAAATTTCAGCATGTCAACCTGTTTTACTACTACTATTTCTGCCATACTTAATTCTATCCATTAGACTAACTTTACTTTTCTTTTCTGGTGTTTTCTTGTTTGTTTTGTGAGACAGCATCTCGCTGTGCAGCTCATGCTGTCCTTGAACTCATTATTCAGTCCAGGATGGCCTAGAAGCTGCAATAATCCGTCTGTCTCAGCCTCTCTAATTGCTGGGATTAAAGGCAAATATTCCCATACCTAATTTAAGACTACTTTCAAGGTATTTTTTAAGTTGCAGCATCAATATCTGATAATTGAATGAAAGTAATTTGAAGAAACAATGAAGAAAATATAAATCAGAATTCAAACTATCCAAAAAACAAAAAATTGCATGTTCTATACTTGAAGACTTTTGTACAAACATGTATGTATTAACAAAATTAATTTTTACTACATGGGCACTAATTTGAGCTTTTTTTCCTTCATAAAAGATAAGAAAGATAGGACATTGAGAGTGGGAGGGAGGGAGACAGAGAGAGAGAGAAGACTGGAGAGGGAGAGGCAGAGAGAGAGAAAGACAGAGAGAGAGAGAGACAGACAGACAGACAGACAGACACAGAGAGAGACACAGAGACATAGATTCATCCAAATCTCTGAGAATCTAAAATTGACATAATACTAAATTAATAATTTTGACTTTTTCAGAAACCATTAATATTTCCAGGGTTAAGTTATAGCAAACATAATTTTTACAAGAACTAAAATATATTTATTTATTTATTTTTATGGCTGGCTCAGCCTGTCCTGAGGGCAGGGCTGGCGCAGCATGTGGTGCTGGGGATTGAACTGTGGTCCCTGCAGCCACCCAAGCTTTCCTAAGCAGGCACTTTAGACCACTGAGCCATCCTTCTGGGCCCACTAAAATGTATTTACATGTCTCTAGAATCATCAGTGTTTCTCAACCTTTCTAATGCCGAGACCCTGCAATACAGTTCCTCATGTTGCATTGACCCCAAACCAAAAAATAATTTTTGTGGCCACTTCAAGACTGTAATTTTCCTACAGTTATGATTTCTGATGGCTTTAGGAGACCCCTGTGGTTTGGTTGTTCTACCCCCACTGGGGTCGCAACCCACAGGTTGAGAACTGCTGCTCTAGATTCAAGGGAGAAAGAACATTTTGAAAAATTAAGAAGCATTGTAGTTGATTTTTAGAGTCTAAAAATAGATGATACAGAGCAAAACCACCAAGCCCTTCAGAAAGGAAGACTCAGTGTAAAGACCTGACCCTTTCTGTGAGAGTCAAAAACAGAGGCCTGAGCATGCTTCTGGGCAGCAGATGTTCATTTTCTGTCAAGCCCTGTGGAACGTTGTAGCTGGAGAAACTACAGTAGAATTTCTACAATAGAGGAATCCTTCATTGACAGATGAAGAAATTGAGGACCTGACAGGTAAAGCTGTCTTACCTGAGATTAAAAGGCTCATTATTAAAGAATCCTATACTACCTACTATTCTGTGATTTTATATGATTTAACAAATTGTTGCGCTGTATAACACAGTCAACAGTGGAACCAAACACCCTCCAAATTAAAATTCAAATTGCCCCTAACATCTTGACAAGTAAGATAAGATGCAAAACACATGCACATTTTTTTATTCCTGCAGTGCAATTTCTCTTAACTAACCTGCATCTATATATCAGAGAGGAAACAATAGTGAGATATATCTTGTGCCTCTCTCTCTATGTATATATATATATATATATATATATATATATATATATATATATATAATGAAAATTCCACATATATATTAGATGTTTTTGTTTGTATACTTGTTCTCTTATTTGCTTTGATATTTAAGTGCCTGGAGCAATTCTGACCAACTCTGAATGAAAACAGGCATGCTATTTTTAAATGGAAACCATTGCATTAGCCTCATCCCATGTTATATAACACAGCATCTACTCTACTTTGTTATGTATTGTTTCCTTTGGTTTTGTTCAGGAAAAGGCACTACGGGTTTCCCATTTGCATCTCCAAACAATTCCTTTCTCTTTTCTATTGTTCCTCTATTCCCAATACCCAGAATTGGTGGCTTAATGGAGAAGCAGTCTAATTACCTAGCACCTGGCTGAGAAGCTAGCAACTTTAGGGGAGGCAATCGCTATTGGAAACAAAAGAACAATGGAAAACACTGGAGAGCGGAGGGAGAGCCCTCTTACACAAGCTGAAGATCCTAAGGCATTTATTTTCTAAAATGCAATCATATCTTGCTGCTCTTGAGACAGTTAGAATCTTCTACTTGGCATCAGGAGCGCCTGTGTCAATTTCCCAGCTTAACCATGGTCCAGAGCCAGGGAGTGGAGAATCAACAGTCTTATTTTATAAATCAGGAATCTGTTGCCCAGCGAAGGGAAAGAATCTTGAAGTCATAATTATTTATACCAAAACAATTGAACTGAAGTGTTTGGCTTTATGTTGGACTCTTTTTTTTTTTTTTTTTTTTTTTCTTTCTCTTTAGAGAGAAACAAAGATTAATCCTTTTAAAGGACTTACTATTCACATGGCCATGAATGAGGACAACAAAATCAGCTTGCAATACGGCACAGAGACATCACTAGGCTCACTCCCTGCGAAGCTGTTCAGCTGCATGCATAATTCAAATGTGTGACTTGGTGAAATAGCTTGTCAAAGAACATGCATCAAAAACTCTGATAGTGGCTGTTGCCGTCCCGGGATCTGTGCAGCCTCCTGGTGGGTTGGTGGTGGTTCCAAGCCTGATTGATCATCTGCCAGAATGGAGCTGGCCATACTCAGTGCTGCCCCAGCAGAACTTGGTGCTGCTGGGAACTACTTTCAGCATTCTGCCGGTGACTGTTATTCTCATGGCATTTTGTATCCAGTAGGCCATTTGGCATTGGTGACAATCAAGCAAGTGCTGCCGAAAGATTTTGGGAACAGAATAAGTTGTAATGTACATGGGCCAATGGAGAAGCTGGAATCAGAAATTTACTACACAGAAATGTCCATTGGTCTGACAGTAGATAAATGCTGAGTGACTTAGAAGAAATGGCTACTGATAGGTTTTCCACGGTGCTGCAGCAGAGAAACAGGCAAAAGGAAAAAGGGAAAGGGGCTTTATTTTCTTGGAGGACATGGAGAGATTCAGGGAAGATAAGAAATTCTCTGAATTGGAACAAAGGAAGGCTGAGACTTTTATGGCTTTTTGCCAGGGGTGGGGTTTGAGAAGGATGTTTAGATGTACCTGAGGAGCTGATTGGGGCCTTCCCTGAGGTGAGGGGACAGGTGGAAGGAAATTGCACCCAGGGCTGAGTTGGGGAAGGGAGGAGTTGGTCTTTGAGGAGATCAGCTGTTACTTTAAGAGCGTCAGCCATATTAGATGACCACCATAATGATTCAGCAATTCATACTAGAGTCAGAGCCTATCAGCTACTAGCAATGATATTTTCCTGACATAGTAGCACAAGTAACTTGCTGGCGAGTCTGCTTATCAGTGTTCCTTTTTGTATGGCCAGACTTTTCAAAAGTAAGGTCTGAAACTCCAAGTTTAGCGTAAAGATGGAATGTTCCTGAGAAATGGCATTCTAATCCTATGGCTGGAAGATGGACACTGGAAAGATCTCATCATTAATGCTTGAAATAGGAAGAGGGTTTAAGGCCTGCCTGAGCTACATAGTGAAACCCCTTCTCAAAAGATGAAACAAGAAAAAAGGAGAGAAAGAGGTAAGCTTATATGTAGATATCCCCTGTTTTGGAGCCATTATGTGATAGTGGATTAAGATGGGCATGTTTTTATTATACAGAATTGATCTAGATCAGTTGTGGCAAACATGGCGTGTGTGGTGAGCTGTTTGTATTAGGGAAAGCTCTAAGAGATCACCATCACTGATCTTGAATGTCCTTGTTGCAAAGCAGTGTCCACTGTGTGGAACTTAAGCTGCCATTCCTCCCCTGCACCTGGCTGTATCCTCAGATGCCCCCATGACATCAGCATGGCATCAGGTAAGCCTTTGGCCCTGAAGCCTCCAGGGTTGCACTGGAAGTGTTCCTTGTTGGCTTTTCAGAACAAGGGCTCTGTCCTGCTCATGCGTTGGTCTATCTTGTACTATACTGAAGTTTATGCAGCTGAGAAGATAGCTCAGTGGCATGAGCACCTGCCAGGTAAGCGTAAGTTCCCGAGTTTGATTCCTCGCACAAAGAAGTTTATGCCGCCTCTGACTTACAACTTACAGTAGCTTTTCAGATTGAGAATCTAAAAGACAGCAGGGTCTCCTTTTCAGCCCTGAATGTGAAGGGCTCACCTAAGAAGTGCATGTACGATGTGTGGGCTAGTATATTTACGTAACTTTAAAAATGCTGCTGTTAGTTTGCACTGTTGGTGAATTCTATTATTTTTTCTCTTGTTGAAATGATAACAGCCAGATTTAAGAAGATGTTAGTAATTACTTTTCAGGTGCCAGATTTACTTATTTATTTATTTATTGGCTGGCTCAGGCTGCCCTGAGGGCAGGGCTGGTGCAGCTTTTGGTGCCAGGGATCGAACTACAGTCCCCTGTGCCTGCCTAACCTTGCCTAAGCACGTGCTTTAGACTGCTGAGCTAACTCACCCGCCCTAAGGTGCCAGATTTTGTTATGAAATTAAAATGCTTCTTATGCTCTGAAGCATAGTACTGGTTTTTTTTTGTTTTTGTTTTTTTCTTTTTTAACAACCTATGCACAATGTGAAATAACTGCTGAGGTTTACTGTAACTATGGGACCCAGGCTTGTGCTGTTGAGCCATGAAACCTTTCACTGTCCTGTGCATTTGAGCAAAACGTCAATTAAAAGTAACATTATATATTTAAAAAAACCCTCTCTGATGGTGCCATATAAAATTACCAATCTTCATAAGTCATCTCTATAGATTTCCAAGATGTATTCTCTCCGCACACACCTCTCAAGCATGCTTTGGCTTGCCACACCTTACAAGGTGCAGCGTGCCCCACTGGAGCCTGGCTACCTCTCCTGCCTCCCAGTGCTCTCAACTTCTTTCCTCTCTGGCCCTCCTGCTGCCCTTGTTCATCCGCCCCCAGGGTCTTTGCATTTTCTCTGCTCTTTCATGAGCTTGTCAACATGACTGGATTCTCTCATTCTGGAGTTGTTCTAGCATTTATACCTCTCCTGGTCCCTGTGACCATCCAAAAAGAGCCCCAACCTGCCAGCTTATATAACAAAGGCATCTTTCTTCCAATATTTTTCGCCAAGAGCAGATAAGTTACTTATTTTGTTGTGAGTATATTATTACTTCCCATTGGGAAAGGATAAGAGTTTGTCTGAGCCACCTCTACTGTCTATACCTATACTTAATAGGAGATTCTTCTCTCAATCCATGATTAAAGATAGGAAAAAACAAGGTGCTTATACTGTCCTAGTCAGTCACTCAACACTTCACACCTGACACCAGCTGTCTAGTGGCACTTTTCACACACAAAGCACTTCTTCAGTTCTCTAGTAGATATCAACTTGAAATCCTATAATTTAATGCAGTTCTGACACTCTTCATCCGGAGAGAGTATCAACTCCCAGAGGCTGAGGACTTAGTCTTGCAAAACTGATCCCCACCAACTTCTCTTCAGGTGTTGATGAGTAGGCTTGCTGCTAGCACAGCCATTTACTGCCATGATGTATAAGCTCCAGGCCATTATTTGTACTCCAGACCAACAGGACATAAACAGGAGTTCCCAAATAACCTATTCATGTTAGGGTGGCTCACAACACACAGAAAAATATTTCAGCTACGTTTACACCTTCATTAAAGGACACTGTGAAAGATACAGGTGAATAGCCAGACAGAAGAGATGGGTAGCACAAAACATCCAGTGAGGAGGTCAGAGTTTCCACTTCTTCTCGTCAACTTGCAGCTACCTTCAGGTAGGCAGTCTGGAGTCTGACTGAATAGTCTGTTGAATTTTTATGGAAGCTTCATTATGTATGTACTATTAATTAAGTTATTGGACACTGGAGATCAACTCAATCATTGCCCTTCTCTCTATTGAGAATTTGGGAAGTAAGACTGAACTTCCCAACCCTCTGATCCATAGTTGGTTCCCCTACAAATGGAACCCTATTCTTAGGCTTTCCAGGAGGCCCAGCCTTCAGTTATCTCATTAACATATATGACTACACTCATCACAAGAGATTCCATAAGTTATTAGGAACTATCAACAACCAAGGGCAGAGAACAAATGTATATCTCCATTATATCACGACATCCTTCAAACCACCTGTGTTCTCCAGCTTTTGTGGGGCACCATGCTGTTCGGATGTAGAAATGAAAGCATTTCTTCTCAGCTATCCTGAGCATAGCTCACCTTCTGACTGGGGTCTCTGAGCATGGGAGGCCTCATTGCCTCATGCAGATATGCACTGAGAAGGGCTGTCCTCCAGCCATGTGGAAGCAGCAGCTGGTAGACAAAGTGTTTTTGTTACTTGGGTGACAGCTTCTAAAGTGCCTGCTACACAGCTTCTAGGAAAACGTCCATGGAATCCAAGACATAATGTAAGCTGCTTGATAATGTACTATGATTGACTAGCCATCTTTCCTTATTTCACCCTTTTAGGTCTCTATCCTGTCCAAGGGGACTATTTCTCAGAGTAATAGTACAGTCAACAAACCTCAAAATTTAACAGGGTGGAGGAGAACGTGAAGACCATCTTCCTACTGCTCTGTCTCCAGCCCCTATAATGTATTCATCACATGCTGGATACTGAGGTAGAAGATCTTAGCTGGAGCAAATATGAGCAAACAAAGAGGGAGAAGCTGTCCCAGTCATGAGACCCAGGACACATATGTAAACACAGTATCCAGTGTGACTGGTTCCTGAGCACTGTACATACAAGAAAATAGAAAAGTGTTATTTTTAAATCTTCATTTATATCTGGCCCAAAATCAAATGAATCTGTAATGAGTAATTTTAATCTAGTGCTAGCCAAGTGAATATTGATAGGGAAACCATCTTAATGCCTTATATGCATAATGAAGATGCCAGCCCAAAATTTCCATACACAAAAGACCTTTTCCCTTATTCTTGTGACCCTCATGAATATGTGCACCAGCCAGCACGCTCTCTGCAAAGTGTATTTCTTTTCTATGTTCAATATAAGTACCACATTAAAATTTGCCCACACTTAAAACACTGGTTTAGAAGTCCAAACATGATCATGAAAAACTAAAATGTACAAGAAACAATGCTTTTTGGTAATAAATTTGTAAGTAACAAAAATAAAAGAATTTGATCCCTATAAACAACTAAAGTCAGCTTATTGTAAAACTACACAGACAAGATATCACTAACACACAAACAAAAAAAGATATCACTAACACAGACTCTGAAGCTACAGGTAACGTTACATTTATTGTTTTATTAAAGTTCCCACCGCTGCATATATTACTTGTTAATCTGTTATCACCAAGGAAGGTAGCATGTTGGGATAGGGAATGACCTGTGAGATACAACTAATGTACTCAACACTAACAAGGCATATGTTAGGGCTGGGGAGATAGTGCAGTAGAATAAGTGCTTACCTGGCAAGTGCAAGGTCCTGAGTTCAATCCCTGGTACCGCCAAAACAAAAAAGTACGGATAACAAGGCATGTGCAGGAGAATGAAATGTGTATGTAAACCAGCATCCACACCTAATATGAGACACGTTAGTACTCCAAAGTCAAAACTGTAAATGAGATGTAAGCCAGGTTTAAGTGCTTATTTTTATTTACTTATTTATTTGTTTATTTATATTATAGCTGGCTCAGGCTGTTCAGAGGGTGGGGCTGGCATAGCATGTGGTGCCAGGGATTGAACTGCAGTCTCTGCCATTGCCTAAGTTTTCCTAACAAGGCACTTTAGACCCCTGAGCCATCTCACCAGCCCAAAATGCTTATTCTTTTTTTTTTAACATAAAAAATGCATGAGATTCTCATAACAGAAATGTAGCAGTTTCTGAGGCAGTGGACAGGGACCAACTGGGAACTCTAAGGCATGGAAGGTGAAGACTGGGTAGCCCCAAGTGACTCCTGGATGGCAGGTGTGTACTTCTTAAAATAAGTAACTTTATACAAAAAATTTTTGAACTGTTAAAAAAATAAATGTACATGTCCATTATCTTTTCTTGTGTGTGTCTTCCAATTCTATGTTTAGGACATCAATCTGGACAAATTTACTGGGATACTGTTATCATTTGTGTCTAGATATCCTCCCAAAGCTTGACACTTTTAGATGGGGCTTTTCTGGGGGGTGAAAGGAAGAAACTGAATCTAGAGTTTTTGATTGGTTCATGGTTCAAAGCTAGAGTCAGGGTTCCTGGGATTAAGTGTGGGTGATTGCCGGATCAGGCTACTGATTGGATTTCTGGGTAAGAAATGAGATCAGTCTGGAGAAGATGAAAGGGGCAGAAAAGGGCTTGCCTCATGTGCTCTTACTGTGTGTGCTATCTCTCACTGCCGTGAATAGCTGCCTTTCTGCCACGTGTCACCCTTCCTTGGAACCAAGCAATGATAGCTGAAACCTCTGCAAACTGTGAGCAAGCAAAGCCTTTCGTCTCTTAACTTTGGGTGCCAGCTTTTCGTCTCAGGAGCAAAGGGAAGGTAATTAAGACAGACCCATTAACTGGTAACATTTTCTTGGTAAGCCCAGCTAGAAGGTAAGACCCCTTAGTTAGTTTTTATTTTATTTATTTATGTTTTTTTTTTTTTTTGTCACCCATCAGAGGCCTGCATCAGGTAGTTAAGAACTGCCAGGGCATTGGTTGCTAATCCAGTCATATAGTAGACCGTTTTAGGCTTTGCCAAGAACAAGCAAAATGAAAACAAAAACAAAGCGGTCTATGGAACATGTAGCTTTCCTGCATGTGATCTGAAGTTCAGTGTCTCCTTTGCTCCACACTTTTGTTCTTCCCAGTGCTCTGTGCAGCTTTTCATGCTTCCTTGGGGGCAGGGGTGCTGTCAGAAACTTGATCCACTGCTTGAGCTGCCCCTGACCCCAGCCTCCCACTTTTATGTTCATCATAATCAAAGTGGCATTTGAGTTTTCCCTTTGGATGACCTTTCATCTCCAGCGAGTCACCAGCTTCAAGGGCCTGCTTTCCTGAAGTCTCGGGGAGATATCTCAATTTATCTTTGTGCCATATATCTCAAATGTCCTTGAAGACACCAGGACACCTCACCCTTAGAGATAAGAGCTATAGGTTATGCTTTTGGGGAACATAAAGCCCTGTGCCCCTCTTCCTTTCTAAATCTGGTTATATCCCTTCTGATTCTTCTAACAGAAATCCAGGTAATTTAAAAACATGTGGCTCACAACCCAAGCGGAGCAAAGAACAGACAGTGAAGGTCAATCCAACCAGCTACAAGCATGGGAAGTAAAGCTGGGGTAGTTTAGTCAGTAGATAATAGACCCTACGTTCAGACTTAGAACTTGCCAAGTCTCTTTTTGTAAGATGAAAAAAAAAATAGCCCTCTGTCTTGATTACTTTTCTCTTACTACGAGATGAAATATCTGACACCCAATATTAAAGAGGGAAATATTTATTTAGTTCACAGTTTGTGGATGTTTCAGTCTAAAATTAGCTGGGTCCCAGGCAGAGTGGTGGGGCAGAGGGGCAGCTGTTCAAGGTGGCAGAAAACAGCAAAAGCAGAGAGAGAGAGAGAGAGAGAGAGAGAGAGAGAGAGAGAGAGAGAGAGAGAGAGAGAGAGACAGAGAGAGACAGAGACAGAGACAGAGACAGAGACAGAGCGAGCAGGTTGTGGGGTGGAAGCCTATTTTCCTCCCTCATATTGCAAGCAGCCCTCGGGTAGGTAGAGCATAGGTAGAGCTCTCATACTATCTCTCTGCTCTCCTGGTGCACAGGCTGAGGATATTTACAGAGTGAAAACTTGCCTCCCTGCTGAGTCACTTAGTTAAAATTCTAAACTTCTCAGATTCACACAGTGTAGCAGCCATTATCCCTTCTGTCACTGCTACTTCAAAAAATAGCTACTCCTCTCCAGTCAGAGCCCAGACCTGGCATGTGTGTGGGACTGTCCACACACTAGTGGGAATCTCCTCCTCAGACAGGCCTCCTGTGGAATCCTGTGGCAGAAATCCCTGCAGAGAAGCTAGGGGCCAGACCCATCCAGCTGATCCAGGAGCTGAGCATCTTGCTAGAGCGGCACAGTGGGTTCACTTCCACTGGATGCAGCAGGAAGAAGCTGAGCAAAGCAGCCAGACTCAAGACAGGCATATCTGGATGAGTGCTAACGTGGTGGAACCAGAACTGGTAAACTGAGAAACTTTGCTAGAACCAGATCTATGAGAGCATCCTCTCTCTCTGCTGGTTGAGAGAGAAGCAACAAGTAACCAAGGTGAACCAGCCTGCCTGAAAGAGCTCATGCACATCAAAGGGAGGTGATCAGACAGAATTTAGGGGAAATTAATTTAAATATAATTTCCTAATTTAATATCTGCTTAGCTACACAGACACAATGTTTGCTCTTATGGTCTAAAATATAAACCCACTAATGACAAAAGTTTGTCAACTGCTAAATATCACTACACGTTATTATTGTTAATAATTATAGTTCTGTAAATACGAAACTGTAACTACCTTAACCATATAGTGTCTCCTTGGTAAGAATTTCAATAGGTGCTAAAATAATAATTGCACTAAAGCTTTCATGAGAGTTCAGAAGATAGTGCTATACAAAATGACAAAGAGAAGGAGCAAAATGTGGTCTCAGGTTCTGAGCCCATGCAGAACAAATGTAGAAGACACTAGCATAGAAGAAATTGGAAACTACACATCTGAAATCTCTGAATTAATAGCATCTGAAGTAAAGAAACAACTGCAGAAAGGTATAGAGGAAATCAGAACAGAAATAATCTGTGAAAAAAAGAGAAATGATAACCATAATGAAAGAATGACTAGGTGCTTGTAAAGAAGATAAGAATGGAGGAGAATAGAAAGATGATGGATTTTTTTCTTCTTTTTTGAGACAGGCTATTGTTATGCAGTTCAGGCTGGCTTTGAGCTTACTTTTGTAGCCCACGCTGGTGTAGAACTCACAGATCTTTCTGCCTCAGCCTCCAAAGTGCTGGGATTATAGCTGTGTGCTACCACACCCATCAAATGATGGAATTCTTGAATGAATACAGGAAATATAAGAAAGAAATAGAATGCATGAAGCAGATTCAAAGAGATACACAAATTAAAACTGCAATCACAAGCTAGCAAAACCACTTGAATGAAATTGAAGACAGAATTTCAGATTTTGAAGACACCATTGCAGCTAGTGAAAAGGCAAGAAAAGCTCTCTTAAAAGCAACTAGGATGCAGGAAAAAATAATTCAACATTTGCAAGATGATGCAAAAATGAACATCATGAGACTAATAGGCATCAATGACAAAGAAAGAGTCTATACAAATGACATAAAAAGAATATGGGCAGAAGTAACAGCAGAGAACTTCCCAAATATGAGAAAACAATTTGGCCTTCAGTTAAATAAAGCATACAGCATTCCAAATAACATCAACCCACCTAAAACCACACCCAGTCATATAATAGACAAGATCCCAGAAATCCAGCAGAAGAATAACACAATATAAGCCACTAGAGAAAAGAAACAGATAACATTTAAAGGAAAACCCAACACAATAATGGCATATTTCTCTTCAGATACTATGATGTCAAGAAGATCATGGAACAGAGTGCTTCAAGTCCTCCAAGAAAACAAATTCCAGCCCAGACTGCTATACCCCACAAAATTCTCTTTCAAGTATGAGAGAGAAGTGAAACACTTTCATGATTAAGAACAACTAAGGAATTTCATGATCACAAAGCCAGCCATCCACAGACTACTAAAAGGTAGTCTAGAAACGGATCAAAATGATTAGAACTACACGAATGAGAATAGAAAGAAACCACCAACTAAACACAGGAGAAAAGGGCACATACAAGAGGAGGTAAATAACATGTCCATAGTAAGTCAATTCTTCTCAGTTATAGCCATCATTGTAAATGGACTCAATTCACCAGTTAAAAGGATTAAACTGGTACAGTGGATTAGGAAGAAAAATCCAACAATATACTGTATACAAGAAACACACTTAACATAAAGAAATTCATAAGCTGAAAGTCAAAGGATGGAAAACAATACTATATACCCCAGCACCTCAGAAAAAATCAGGGGTAGCACTCTTCTTTGCAGACAATCTAAATTTTAACCAAGATTGATCAAATGAAATAAAGATGGCCATTCTTACTGGTTAGGGTTATATTTCAAGAGGAAGAGGTAACATTCGTAAGTATGTATGTGCCCAACATGGGAGAACCCAAGTATATAAGATAAATCTTAATGGACATGAAAAATCTGATATCTAATACCACAATTTTAACAACAGGCCCAAATACCCCCATCTCAAAAAAAGATATGTCAAGCAGACAAAAATTAGCAAAGAGAAGGTTTTTGTTGTTGTTGTTGTTTTGTTTTGTTTTGGCTGGCTCAGGCTGCCTTAAGGGTGGGTGTGGGAATCGAATTGACATCCTCTGTTCCTGACTGCGATTGCCCGTGAAGGTGCTTAAACCACTGAGACACCCTGAAAGCACTCTAGAAAATTAGCTAAATAAATAAATAAATAAATAAATAACAAGGTTGAACTAGAACTTGGAACGAATATACTTAGTGGACATATACAGAGTGTTCCACCCAACCGCATCTGCATAGACATTCTTTTCATCTGCACATGAGAAATTTTCTAAATAAACCACATACTAGTTGATAGGTCATGCTTAAGTATGTACAAGAAAACAAATTATTACATGTCTAGTAACTGATGACAGTGCGATGGAAATAAATGACAAAAGAAACAACAAAAGCCCTATAAATACCTGGAAATTAAACAATACCCTCCTCAGCAACTAATGGTTACAGATGAAATTAAGTAAGAAATTAAACAATATCTACAATTCAATGAAAATTGAGACACCATTTATCAGAATTTATGGGATGCAATGAAAGCAGTTCTTAGACAGAAATTTATCACTGTAAACTCACATATTAGGAAAACAGAACGGGAACAAATAAACATCCTAATATTGTACCTCAAATGTCTTGAAAAAGAAGAGGAAACCAAACCCAAAGCCCAAAGATGGGAGGAAATTACAAAGGTTAGAGCAGAAATTAATGCAATTGAGACAAAGGAAACAATACAAAGAATTAATGAATCAAAAAGATGGTTCATTGAAAGAGTAAATAAAAATGATAAGCCCCTAGGTGACCTCATCAAAAAGAGGAAAGAAAAATCTCAAATTCAAGCAATAAGGATGAAAAGGTGAAATGACTACAGACCCAGTGGAAATTCAAAAGATCATCAATAGTTATTTTGAGAATCTTTACTCCCACAGAATTGAAGGCACAGAGGAATTGGACAGATTCCTAGAAAAATAAAAATTACCAAAACTGAATGAAGAAGATATAACAACTCTCAATAACCCAATAACAGCCAATGAAATACAAAATGTAAACAAAGAAAAGCCCATGATCTGATGGATTGACAGCTGAATTCCACAAGAAATTCACAGATTATATAATCCCAATAATCCTCAAATTCTTCAATAAAATTGAATAGGAGGAAATCTTCTCAAAATCATGCCTGTAGGCAAGTATCATACTGATCCAAAACCCTGAGAAAGATGCAACTAAAAAAGAAAACTACAGGCCAATCTCTCTTATGAACAGACACAAAATCCTCAATAAAATCCTAGAAAATAGAATATAAAAAATCATCAAGAAGATTATACAACATGACCAAGTAGTATTCATCCCAGAGAAACAAGGATGGTTCAACATACACTAATCTATAAATGTAATACACTACATATAAATAGAGCCAAAGCAAAAACCACACGATCATCTCATTTGATACAGAAGGGTCTTTTCACAAAGTCCAACACAAATTCATGTTCAAAATCCTACAGAAAATTAGAGTAGATGGTCTCTACTTCAATTTGATAAAAGCCAGCTATGGCCATCCAATGACTAACATAATTCTAAATGGGAAAAAATTGAAATCTTTTACTCTCAAATCTGGCCCAAGACAAGGATGTTCTCCAACACCACTGCTATTTAATATAGTTCTGGAATCATTGACTAGAGCCATTAGACAAGAGAGAGAAATAAAAGGAATAAGAATATGTAAAGAAGAAGCTAAGCTATCATTATTTGCAGATGACATGATACTCTACTTGGAAGACCCAAAAAACTTCACCATGAAACTACTAGAATTAATATACAAATTCAGTAGCATAGCAAGATAGAAAATCAATACCTAAAAGTCAATAGCATTCTTCTACGCAGATAACAAACATACTGAAAGAGAAATTAGAGAAACAATACCTTTTGCAACAGCACCACAGAAAATGAAATATTTGGGAATTAATCTAACTAAAGCAGTAAAAGACCTATTCACTGAGAAGGACAAGACTCTGAAAATAAAGATCATAGAGGATTTCAGAAAATGAAAAGCTATTCCCTGCTCCTGGAGAGGAAGAACCAACATTGTGAAAATGGCCATACTCCCAAAACTGTTATACAGATCTGAAGCAATCTATATCAAAATACCACCAACGAACCTCACAGACCTAGAGAAATCATACTTAAACTTTACTTGAAACCACAAGAAACCTAAAATAACAAAGGCAATCCTGGGCAACAAAGGAAGACAGGAGGCATTAAAGTTCTTGACTTGAAATTATACTACAAAACTACTGTGATAAAGTCAGCATGGTATTGGCAAAAAAAAAAAAAAAAAAAAAAAAAATAGACCTGAGGATCAGTGGAAAAGATTAGAAGATGAAAACACATTCAGTAATCTTATCTTTGGCAAAGGGGCCAAACACATTCGCTGGAATAAAGATAGCCTATTTAACAAATGGTGCTGGAAAAACCGGCTCTCTACGTGCTGAAAACTAAAATGACCCAGATCTGTTACTATGCACTAAAGTCAAAAGGGATTAAAGATCTAAAGATTAAAATAGAAATACTAAATCTCTGGGAAAAGAAAGTAGGTGGAAATCTTGAAGACATAGGGGTAGGTAGGCAAGCAGTGCATGAACAAAAATTAAACTGAAGGGAGATACTTGAACAAATCCACAATTGAGATCTCCTTGTATTGAGAAGTTTTTCATGTAAAAAGAAATTACCAACACAGTAAAAGCAACCCACAAATTTGGACAAAATCTTTACTAATAAGCACTCAGATAAATGTCTCCTATCTAGAATTTATCCTCTTACTGGAAATTTTCCCAGAAGAACTGAAAGCATTAGAGCATAGTGATATATGTGTGCCTATGTTTATAGCAGCACAATTTGTGATAGCCAAATTTTGGAAACAACAAAAATTCCTATTACCTAACAAATGTATGAAAAAGTTATGAGTTTTTTTATACAATGAAATATTACTCAGATAAAGAAAAATAAACTTGAAGCCTTCATTTATAAAAGGATGCAACTTGAAACTATATTCATAAGTGAAATAAATCAGACCCACACTGTATCATCTCCCTAGTGTAATAACTCAAATGAAAAAATAAAAATTTTAAAAGTATACCACCATTAAATGGAAATCAAGACTTAAGGGTTAAACAATGAAGAGAGGGAAAGTAGAAAAGATAGGAAATATAGCAGGAGCAAAACCATACATTCATGTAAAAAAATGGTTAAGGCAATTATCCTAACACTTGAAAATCACAGTTGATGAGTAGAGTTCTCACCCTGACTAACTATATATGCTGATGTCTGTGAACCGAGCAACTAAACTGAGGATAGCAGTGTGTAATATTAAAATCATGCTGGAAATGCCTGTAATTTTGTTATTCTAAATGCATACTGCTTCTAGTATCATATCAATTGTTGCTATTCTCTCTTTAAAGTAAATGTTTATAAAGAAAAAGGTAATAAAAGAAAACAAAAGACAAGAAAATAGTATTGTAGGTTTGTTACAATGTTGCATATGATTTGATTTATAAATTTATTTGTAAGAATATGTAATTTTTTCACATTCTATAGGGATTTAAAATTTAGAATATTCATGGTTTTTGAAAAATGGCAGTTCCATGTTCTATCTAAAACATTAGATATTCAGCTAGACAGTAATGTTAAGCTCAACTGCCTCTGTTATAGGGTAATATTATTACTAAACTTTTCTTCTTGATGTTTAGCAACTAAATTTTGCAGACCAAAATCTTTTTTTTTAATTTTATTTATTATTTTTATTCTTGTTTCAGAACCCTTGTTTGTTTATTCACTCATTTTTATGGCCGGCTTAGCATGCCCTGAGGGCAGGGCTGGCACAGCATGTGGTGCCGGCGATCGAACCGCGGTCCCTGAAGCCGCCCAAGCTTTCCCAAGCAGGCGCTTTAGACCACTGAGCCATCCTGTCGGGCCCTTGCAGACCAAAAATTGAGAAAAAGAGGGGCTATAAGGATAGCCAATATTTTTGTCCTAGCCTTTCAATACCAGGGAGGACTTAGGACATAAGAGACATCTTATAACTATGCTGCAACATCCTGTAACTCAGTGTGTCCCAAATTTCTTGATCAAGGAGATTAGGGGGCACAGAGGAAAGTGATTGATGATGTATAATGTGCCTAAGGAGAGTCACCTAGAGAGGAAAAAATCTTCTCAGGCCTTCACAGAGATCAAATTGGTCAAGCAATGGCTGTGACTCATCCAGATGTCCAACACTGTCAAAAGGTCTACGAAGTGTTGTACATAGTTTCAGAGTTACATTTTTATTTATATGGGTCCCATCCAGCAGAAAAGTATAACCACAAGGTATAAAAAGTAATGCTATATTAATATGTTGAGCTGTATAAGGCTGAGCTGTAAAAATCTCAAATTAAGAACTTCAGATATTTGTCTGATCTGCTGTAATCCACTACTATTATGGACTACTGGATTATACTGTGCTATTCTGCAGAATTCAAGTACCTACAGTATTTGGACTCACATCAAATATGAAAAGGTCTTTTAAAGATTTCTGCAAATACAGCTTTCTTACAACAGTGGAACACACTCTCTCTCTCTCTTTCTCTCTCTCTCTCTCTCTCTCTCTTACACACACAGGCACACAGGGGATATAAATGAAGGATATATATATATATATATATATATATATATATATATATATATATATATTCTATATAAGATAGCATGTCTACATCTTGTCCTCTGAATAAATACTACAAAGACAATATGCTATGTATTATTGTAAACTGTCCTACTAACCTCTTTTAAAACAGTTTCATTGCCATTTTTCCTCATTAAAATGAATAAAAAATTTTAAAAAACATAATAAAAAATGAAAATAAAAATAGCTACTTAAGTCTATATTGGGATAAATGCAAGGGATATTTGCATTATTACTTATGGCCTGTTATGACTCCCTGAAAACCACTGTGGTTTTCAGGGAGTCATAACAGACCACAAGTAATGGAGAAGCCTAAAGAAAATGTGCTCCTGTGTTTCTTTGTCAGAGACATCTGGCAGTGCAGTTTGAGATTCATGGCAGATTTCCCAGGTCAGAGTGTCCCAATCCTTCTGCAAGGACACCCTCAGAAGGAACCCAGACCTAGTCTCTCTCTCCATAGGTCCTATGAAGCACAAGAGGAAACAGTCTACCCATCCCACTGACTTCACCAGTAGGCTTCAGAAATGATAAGAAATGAGGTACGGAATGTCCACACTATTGACAATACTGCTCTTCATTTATGTCTATTCTAGCCTAGCCAAGGCACGCATGGTCTAAAATCAAATTTATGTTCATTTTTTCTGCATATTTATCTGAACCCCCCCCTGCAAAGATCAAAGAGATATGGCACATAAAAGAGCCCTGAAGAGGAGACTGATATCATTCATGAGTTCATTCTCAGACACTTCATCTTTCTCTTAGTGGGATATGGGCCTCCCTCATGTATTAAATGAAAACAAAAAATCACATTAGTAGATCTCCTCAAAATCTTATAGTCTTCAGTCCAACAAATCAGTCTCTCCCTCTAAAGGGGCTCAGAAACTCCAGCAAAAACCTGAAGCCCAGGCTGACTCAACACTTCGCAGACACCCCTCACACTCCTCAGATGGATTTACACTCTGCAAGACCCACTCAAAGTGGAAATCTCACATTTCAACTCACAGGTTAGCTGGCCTCTAATTGAGACCATAGAAGGGCAGAGGTCTGCGCAAGCAGAGGTTCCCATTGAGACTACACCAGGTTCCCCAATCTATTTAATCAACAGGTGGCTCTAGCTACATTGTGTAATGGAATACCTGGCAGAGAAAATCCAGTGATGGTTGTAGTTATAAAACTAGAAGTCCACATGCAGTAGTAAATTTCTCAACTAAAAACTATCCAATCAAAGAAAAGACTCATAAAGGTCTTTGCTCTCTCATAGGCTTCTCAAATATGGTCTTCGGTGGCTTTGTCCATACCCTTGCAACATTCTTCCCACAGTAAAACTTGCAGGAGAACACTGGGCAACTCAAGTTTTCATCCGTAATAATGAAGTGATAACTTCAATTCACTATATAGTGATAAATCCTTATATATAATCCTCTCTCTAATTCCAGGATACACAATTTGATTTTCAGCCTTGGACCTCAAAGATACTTTCTTTTTTATTCTTTTTCATTTAGATTCCCAGTACCTGTTTACCTTTGAATGGGAATATCACATCAAAAGAAAAACATCAGCATACATGGACAGTTCTCTCACAGAGATTTAGAAATATCCCCAGCCATTTTGTTATTTAAACTCACAACATTTGAGCTATGAAGAGATTGATAGTCTCAAAAGGAGAAGCTTACATGTCCTATCAGAGAGTCCAGTACTTGGAATACATTCTAATGCTAGAGAATGACAACTGTTTAGAGACTGTTTCCAGGCTGTCTGTGATATTAGGTTCCCTACCAAACACTAGCTCCTTTTTTTGGTGAATGGCTGGCTTCTGCTGAACTGCAGTCAAATGTTCTTCCTTGGAGATATACCCCCATCTGTGGAGTGCAGCTACATAATTTTGGACTAATGGCAAAGCTTTTATGTGAGATTAGCAAAGGCCCTAAGTCTGAGTCCTTAGAATGGACAGAAGTGACAGACATTGCTTTTCAAGGAATAAAACATGTCTTCATCCACGCTTTAGCACTAAGAATACCCAATTTAGGAAAACTCTTTACCTCTACATGCCAGAAAAGAGAGAAATTGCTTTGGGTGTCATGTCCCAAAAACTGGGACAAGAACTTTGTCAAGTGGCACACATTTTTAAAAAGTGACATGGAGTAACTGCCACATGGTCACCCTACCTGCAGGCAATAGCAGCTACAGTTATGCTAACAGAAGAAGCCAGAAGGTGACTTTAGGAAGAACTAGAAATACTGACATCAAGTCAGATTTATTCTTTGTGTGTGTGTGTGTGTGTGTGTGTGTGTGTGTGTGTGTGTGTGTGTGTGTCCGTGGTCAGGTTTATTTTTGAGATGATAAATTAATTGTGGTTGACAGATAACAGCTCATTAAGGGCCAAACCATGCTTGTAGACAGCCCAGAGGTTACCATACAGACAGATAGAACTCTTAAGCCTGCCTCACTGATGCCTCTAAGATTAGAGACTAGCTATTCTATCAACAGGTGATTTCCCTGATCTATGCAAGTAGGCAGAAAGCCAGTGGCCTGCCCCTTCAACACCCTGAAGAAGGCTTCACTGATGAAAGCCTTGTTCAAGAGGACATCAAAAGGTAGGTTATGCAGACATCAATTTGTAACCGGTCATTGAAGTCAAACTCTTTCCCCCAGGTACCTTCTGTCAAAAAGAAAAACCTGTAGTTCTTACTCAGGCATTGATATTAGGAAAAGCCAAGAGACTAAATATCTACACAGAGTGAAAATATGCCTTTCTGATACTACACACCCATGCAGCAATCTCAAAATCAAAGGCCTTCAGTCATTTATAAAGCACAAGCAAGAAATTGTATAATTCCTGGAATCAGCCTATCTTCCAAGGGAGATAGACTGCAAGAGACATTTATTACAAGAAACATCAAAAGGATATGTCAAAAGTCTCCATAGGAAATCAGAAGTTGGTACAGGGTAAAATGGGGAGCTTTATAGATCTTCAGATGTTAATCTTATTTTCAGTTACTTAGGAATCATTAACACCAGCCTACACATCCCAGAGAAATAAGGAGATAGCTCAGCAGAGTAAGCCCTTGCTAGGGAAGCATAGCGTCCTGAGTAACATCCCTGGTCCTGCAAAAAAAAAAAAAAAATGCCAACAGATAGGGCTGGTGGTATAGCTCAGCGGATTTAGCGCTTACTTAGAGGAAGCGCAGGGTCCTGGGTTCAGTTCCTGGCCCCTTGTGCCGCGCCAACCCCACTCTAGAGCGCGCTGAACCGGAGATACTGGGCGTGATGGTGCGCATCTGTAATCCCAGCCCTTGGGAGGTACAAACAGGAGGATCACTATGACTCAGTAGTGAGACCCTTAAAAAAAAGAACAAGGAGAAATTTTTATGAAGGGGCTTCTGGTGGTATTTGAGGAATTAGTCCTTCCTCGTGAGACACAACAGAAAGATATTAGCACCTTTTGTGGAGAGCCAGGGATATAGCTCAGAGGCATAAGCACTTGCTTGGCAAGCACATTGTCCCCAGTTCAATCTCTGGTATGAAAAAAAAAAAAAAACTTTCATGACTTTTTTTATATGGAAAGGGATGCTATATGGAAAATTATCACTCACATTTTCACAGGTTCAAGGTGATCCGCCTTTGGCTTTTCCAGGCTTGCCCACTGTATGGCTGTAATAACACTGACAAGCCTAGACCACTTCCTTACTAGAACCTGTACAGTGGAGAGGCACATGCATTTGAAGAGGACTGGCACTTGGAGTATACCCGTATGCTGCCATCATGTGGGGTATTTAAACAAATATTGGCCCCAATTAACATCTTGACAGGAGGAGTGAGACTTTTCTTATCAATTCAGAAAAGCCTAAGGAAGTAGTCAAAGTGCTTTTCAAAGAAATCGCCCTCCAGTTTTGATGACCCCAGTTCATTCGGTGAGACAGCGTGTCTCCTTTTTACCTGTCAAGGAACTCAGGGGTTGGCAGAAGCTTTGGAATAGAGTATCATCTTTGTTCTTTTTTTCTTTGTGTCCAGCTCAGCCCACCCTGAGGGGGGGGCTGGCTCAGCATGTGGCGAATGGGGTCTAACCTGGGTCCCTTTGCACTCGCCTAAGCTTGCATAAGAAGGCGCTTTAGACTACTGAACTATCTGGCCTGCCCTCATCTCCATTCTTGATGGAAACTTCAGTCATTCAGAAAACTTAAAAGAGCCGACCAGCAAAGTCTGGTCACCCTCTGCAGAGAGACTTCTAGATCTTGGCACATTGTTGCCAGCACCGTGGTCCTCATGAAGATGGGGAACATTCCCCAAACTGGGCTAAGTATGAGTCTGTTTGAAATGACAAATGGAAAGACTTTCTTATCTTCTCTTACGGTAGTGGACCCAGAGGCCACAGAACTCTTACAATATCTTATTAACATAGGCCGAGTACAATAAACTATTTAATTATGTGGAAACAAAATGCAGTCAGCTCCTGGCCCAGGGGAGCCAGCTAGTGTCTGGCCTGGTGAACAAGTGCTTATTGAAACTTTCAAGGAAGGGACTCTCGCTGACCAATTTCATCCAACATGGAAGGGCCTCTTTTTGTCATTGCTGCAACACCCCCTGCAAAAAAAAGATGGCGGAGCTATATGGTTGGATTCATTCTTCTAGGATAAAGCCAGCCTCTCTTAAATTGTCTGAGACAAATAACAACCTAAAAGTAGAAATCTAATTCTGTGAACCTTTGGAAGAGCTGAGACTTTTTCAAAAAGCAAGATTCTAGTACTGCCCCAGGGGCAGAAGAAGAGTCATCAGTGTACCCTAATCCATCTTAGACTAAATGGATATCTGTTCTGAGCCTTTTGGACTTAACTGAGTTGGTAGGGTGAGTTAGCTCGCTAGAGCTATAGCTCTCAGGCTTTTGGTAGTTTATCTAACGTTGCTCTTTTCCATACTTTCTTCTCCATGGGAAGCATGGAAATAAAGCTCCTTTAGAAATATCTCTCACATAAGAGCACAGAGGAATAATGTCTCTAATAGTTGGATCTGTCATAGTTCATCTTTTAAGACAGATCAGGAAATATTCTGATCTGCTTTTTCTATTTGGCTCCTGCCTTGTCAGTGTAACAGTAAAATGTGCCCATTCAAGGCTTCAAAAGATCCACCTTCAAGTGGTGATCAGATCACAGCCCCTGACTCTCCTGACAAATTAGCCCATCTTTCTCTTACTGAACAGGCAGCTCAACAATTCTCAACATATAACTCTTTTCTCATTACGTTTTGAAAGGTTTTCTTTCTCCAGAGCAGCTCGTAAGTTCCAAAATTCCAAGTCAGTCAGAGAGCACACAATCCCCAGTAGATAGGGCCTACTGCACCTTCAGTAGGAAATAACTATACAAAGACAGAGACCTACATTATGTAAAGAATTGCAAGGATTTTCTTTCAAGGGGCAAATATTTGCCGAGCAACTGGGAAAAATCTGTCAAAGTCATGTATCTCAGGATCCATGCACAGAACACAGGATCCAGGATGGCTCTGCAATTCCTGAGCACTGTACGCAAAGTCAGTCAGAACAGGATTAGTTTTTATTCTTTCTTTATGTCTGGCACTAAACTGTTCTATTGAGGCTAGTGAGTCTTCAATGGAATAGTTTAAGTTTGTTGTCAGGGCGACGGGGTTTTTGATAGGACAACTACCCCAGTACCTTATTTGGGTGAGAAAGAAGTCAACCCCAGATTTCTAAATACAAAAACAACTTTTCACTATTCTGTTTTGAATCTGTTTACTGGCCTGCTTTCACTCTTCAGAGCATATTTCTTTTCCATTGTCAATAAATGTACACCCCACTACTTTTTGTGTGTGTGTCTAGTCTAATTTTTTGTTCAAGACACCAAGAGCTTTAAAAACTTCTCTGAGGCCCATTATCTAATTGCAATACCATACGAATACATTTTAGTGAAACTTTAATACCATTATCCATCGATTACCACAATATAACATATACTCTTTTCACAAGGTTCACAAAATTAAACAGGGCTGAAGAAATCCTACACAGAAAAGACATTCTTCATTTTGCCAATCTTCTCAAAAATGCTGGCTCCCTCTGACATATATGAAGGCATTAGAATTGCCCTAGGAGACAAAGAGGTCTCTTTCTTGCTGATATTTTAGCATTATCAAAGAGTTGGATAGTGACTACAAGTATGGTCAGTTCAAGTATACCCATTTAATCTCCTAGAGACCACAACCTTCTGAAAAGTTCATGAGATCAAAAAATTAAGAGGTTATAAAAGAGCAGACAATATGCACTTTGATGGAGGCAATTTTAAATTTTGAGACATTTTATGGTTGGTTTTTCAAGTACACAGGTAAACCGTAGAGGTAAGAAGGAGAGAAGAGGAAAGGAGGGGAGGGGTAGAAAAAGAAGGAAGATGCATGACACTCAGGTGACAATTACCATTAATATAATCATTATCTACCACAGACATATACTAATGAAAGTTCTAACAATCTAAAAATTAAAGTGTGCAGTAAAAAAAAAAATAAAATGGGCTGGTAACAAAACTCAATGCAAAGGTTCTAGATTCGGTCCCCAGTACTACAAAATAATTTATAATCCAATTAATTAATTTATTAAAATAAATCTATATTGTTTGAACAATAGCATTCAATGTTAGTACTTAAAATGGACAAAAATAAGGGCAGCAAATGTATCTCTATCCATGATGAGATCCTTCTTCTGAAAGTGGCGCGTTCAAGCATCTAATGCTATACCATAGTAAAATGGATGCTGTTTTGCATATAGGCATATCATATTAAAATTATCAGAAAAGCTGCAATTCAAAGTTTTGCTGTTACTAGTGATTAAGAACTTATTATTTTTATTTTTTATTTTAAAGACTAAAAATAGCAGAAACAAAGATAGAAAAACAGTTACAAGTAAGAGTACATATAGTACAGAATTTCAAAACCAGAAAAATTTAACAATGGTTATATCACATATTTTCATCATCAGACCAGTTTAGATAAATAGATATAGGTATATAAGATTGATTGTAACAATTAAGCACTAACACTTTCTATAAACATCAATTTTAGATACCTAAGATAACTGTACTACTAATTTCTATTAGTTCATTGAGAGGAAAAAATAGTTTTTACATTATTTAATCAATTTTATATACCTATATCTGGTAATCTGAGTAACTACTTTAAAGATAACAGCATGCAATATAATAACCATTGTCGATTTCTTATCATCTTGTTTTGAAATGCTATACTGTTTTTATTTTTTCTCTTAAAAAAAAAAAAAAAAAAAAAAAAAAAACATTGAGAGGGGCCAGGAATTTAGTTCAGTGGCACAGTGCCTACCTGGCAAACGAGAGGTCCTGAGTTCAATTGCCGGTAATGCCCCTGCCCCTACCCCATGCCAAAAAGTAAACCTATCATAAGACAATCTGCCTCTTACTCTTTTAACTTCTGGGAAACCATGGGTGTCACTCCAGTTTTTGCTGTCTTCTCACGGTCTTCTCCTTCTCTCCTGGTGCTGTCTTCTGTTCTGTTTCACACAGGGCACCAGTTAGCAGATTTGGGGAAGCACTGAGTTAATAAACAGTGACCTTAGGGTGCTTAACTACAAATTTCAAAATGCTTTTTTATAATTAGGTTAGACTCCCAGATCCTGAGGTTTGCATGTTTATTTGAAGGTTCTCACTCATTCTATTAAAGACATGAAACAAAACAACCTTGCAATCAGTACTGAGAAAACTGGAGTCTTGTGGTGGCTACTGTGGTGTTGCTCACTTTCCCCCTGGAAGACTGAAATACTCATCTTTCCTGCTTGATGACTTACAGCTGAGTGATTACCCCAAATTTTTCTTACCTGAAAAGTACACCCCTAATAAATGACAGGAGGGCCTGACCCCTTGCTGGCTTCAGTTCTGAGTAAGCCTGAAGGCCTGTCCTGGGATGCCCCAGGGACGAGTTGAAGGCTCTGTCACAGTCTCTTAAGTATAGTCCTTTTCTTCTAGACTCTTGGTTCTATCGTTTTTCCCGTCTCTAGAAAGGGTTGAGTATGAAGACTGGCAGCATAGAAAGTACGTGGAGCCCGGCGGGATGGCTCAGTGGTCTAAAGCGCCTGCTTGGGAAAGCTTGGGCTGCTTCAGGGACCGCGGTTCGATCCCCAGCACCACATGCTGCGCCAGCCCTGCTCTCAGGGAGGGCTGAGCCGGCCATAAAAATAAGTGAATAAATAAACAAAGGTTCTGAAACAAGACAAAAATAAATAAATTTTTTTAAAAAAGTACCTGGAGCCAACGTAAATCAGTTGTAAAATTAACTATTATCATCACAAAACACACAGGGCTCCACTGTTTTTAAAATGATAACTCTTGGCCAAAGGTTAGTTTACATTTATTTCCTTGAGAAAAGCAGAGTCAAGTCTATTTGTCTTTTCTTGTGTCAACTGTATGGATTCCTAAAAATTAAAAAAGACTTCTGTGTGCTGTCTGGTGTCTTCTTTCATTAACTAAAAATGTTCTCAGCTCCATTTTTAACTCCTAACACAGTGGTAAATTAAGAAAAGATGGTGGAAGAGAATGATGGTTAAACAAGAGCTGGAATTCAGAGTATGGACAATTTAGAAAATTCCATTTGCCTTAAAAGAGATATTAGGAAAATAAAGAGAGGCCGTTACAGCACCAACTCTCTAGAAAGTGTTTTGTATAAGGTATGGTTTGGAGATTTGTGTTTCGAGTGAAAAAGAAATTAAAATCTGAGATTCACTCTGCTATCAGCTAGTGAGCTTAATCAAGTAACTAAATGAGTTTCTTACATATGGAATGAGGATAGTGACAACACTTAAGATCACACATATGAAAGGATAGCATATAGAATCTGATTTACAGTGCAGCTAGTGACACCACAACTACGTTTACACAAGTACAATGCACAGCAGAAAGGCGAAGAGAATGGCGGTTTTTCTGGGTATTCTTCTTCAAATCAGTGGCAACTGACAGATAGGGCATTTAACTTTCTTCAGCTTGTATTTCCTCCTTAGTGAAATAGTAAACTGCTAAAGTTTAGATAAATGAAAGTGGCTTGCCAATTCATTGATTCAAGACAGGATTAAAGGTCACCACTAAATAACATGGCCTGCTACTAAGTTGCAAACCATAAGATTTCCATGAAATATACAGAAGATGATAGGAAATAGCAATAAATTTTATGGGTGAGTATCTTAGTTCTGGCAGATGCATCCTATAATCTCTTAATGCTTTTTTCCTCTTGAACTAAGGAAGCTTTTCTGCAGCCAGCTGTAGTGATCGGATTAATGAGAAGATCTTACTAGGGTTTATGTAAAAACTTAAAGTAAACAATCACTTAATGTACAAAGATAATAGCCTGGGCACAAGGTCACTATAAGAGACAATTAAATTTGAATCACTAAATTCATTTGCTTAAAAACTTTACTAAAAGAAGAAAAACTAAGATTTCAGATTCTCTAACCTTCTTTCTCTTTAGCAATTCAGCTGAAATAAAAATTTGTTTTACTGAAACTATAGGTTCCTTAAAAGGTGTAGACAAGGGCTGGGGATATGATTCAGTAGCACAATGCCTGCCTGGCAAATGCTTTTTTTACTAAAAAACAAAAACAAACAATAAATAAGTTACCCAACACATCATCCCCACTATTTCCTGGAATTGGTCTTGTTTTTGTTTCTACTGTAGATCAGAAGATCACATACCTTTCCACCAAATTTATTTGCAAATTTAATTTAGTTTGACATCACTGAACAATCAAGTCTCTTAAGGATAAGATCAGGAAATCCTGTTAAACTTTGACTGTGACCAAAATGAGGATATAGGGTGAAAACGTAATCTCCATTAATTTAAATGGTTTATTAATACTTGATATAAAGAATCAGAGAATGAAGGGTCAGTATGGACTCAGTAGCTTCCACAACGTTCGGATTTATCAGGTTTCACTTTCCTCACAAAGCAGGTGGAAAAATAGAAATAAAGCAAAATGAATCTATTCTTATTAGATTGGGCTCACAATCTCATACTGAGTTCAGATATTGGATTTCCTGCATTGTCCACTTATTGCTTTTAAGGGAGACAGCCATGGCCTGGGATAATGGTGTGTCAGTGGCATCAGACATCTTAAATGGATGACACAATTTCCCTAGGCTTTGCTTCCAGGAGAGTGCCCTAAATAAGTTAGTGTTTATGTTCCACAATGTTTAGAGGCTTGATGGAGACCAGGCAGAAGTGATCCTCACATGGAATGATTACATGGTAAAAGAAAGCAGGATCATAAAGATAAATATTCCCATGGATGATATGTACTCAGGAACAGCATTGTGTATGTGAGTGAGGAACTGTATTCTGGGTTGAAAAATACTCAAGGATTCATTCTGCATTGATGTTTTCCTCCTATTTTCTCTTAGAAACACTGGATATGCTTGCATCCTGCATTTTGCAGCTGTAGAAAAATCTTTCCCACCTTAAATCTGGCATCTGTCCACAGGAACATATAGTTGGCCCTTTACTATATTCTGGTGTAAATTAGATTGGTCTGCCTCAGGGCTTCAATACGATAAGGCAATAAAGCTCTCTTCAATTTTAAATATTCTTGACTCTTAGTCTTGCATTGCTTTATATAAATTCAGATTCAGTGATAGATTATGCAGTTTGGACATAGACTGAAAACCAAGATTAAGTTCCATTAATTAAAAACACAAAAATAGAATGTGACACAGGTGCTAAGAAAAGTACATGTGATTTTGGAACAAAAGCTGAGTATTTGTAATATTTTAAAAACTGAAGTTTTTTGGAATAAAAAGAATGGGTGATAGGTGAGTTTGAAAAATAAGCAGGCAACATAACACATAATTAGGCAGATAATAATTTAAGAGAGGGTACAGAAGTGAATAATTTAAGAAAGAAGAAAACTATCACAGAAAGGCAGCTGGAATATTAAGAGGACAGAGACACAGAACACATATAAATGGTCCGACCAAAAGGAGAAGTATTTCCTCTACTACAAAGAGGTTCTATGGAAATCTAAGGTGAAATGCTTTCATTTTGACACTAATGACATTCTATGACCCTAAAAGTCATGTCAGTAAACTATCACTTTAAGAAAGGAACCATACAGAGGTGTGATGGCACATGCCTATAATCCCAGTTATTCAGGAGGGAAGGGCAAGAAATACTCCCTGAGTTCACTCCCCAATACCACACATAGGCACAAAGAATGAATGGGTACATGCAAGAGGAAGAAGGTAATCAAAAAGTATCAACCATAACCTACTTTGGGCAGTAGCAGACAAACATTTCAGGTCAATCAATATGAAGGAAATTGATTACTGTTCTGGTGTTAGAAAGAGCAAAGAATGAAACCATCACTTTTGCAATGGCAAATTTATAAAATTGTAGAAAGGATGACCAGAATGGAAAGACAGATCTCATTGTGAACTGTTGTATAGTATTCTCTTACTTGGAGGCATTTCCTGTCTGCAGTTATTTAATGATGTAACATCGTCTTTGGTATCAAAATGAGTACCAATAAAAATCTTGATGAATCAAGATACATTTTGTGGATCAAGACAAAATATTGTCAATAAATTGCTACAGAGTCAAGCTCAAATTCTTCCTCTACCACTTTCCAGCTATGCAGTTTAAAGCAAATTCTAGCTTCTTCCAATTTCCATTCCATCATTGATTAAAAGGGAATAATAAAGCCAGGTGTGGTAGCGCATACTTGTAATCCCAGAACTCAGGAGGCTGAGTCAGGTGGATCGGTGCAAGTTTGAGATCAACCTGGGCTACAAAAGTGAGCTCAAGGTCAGCCTGAACTGCATAATGAGACCCTGTCTCAAAAAGACAAAAATAAATAAATAAATAAATAAATAAATAAATAAATAAATAAATAAATAAATAAAATAAAAGGGAATAATACAGCTACCAAGTCTTAGGATTCTTGTGAATTTTTTTTTTTTTTTTTTTTTTTTTTTTTTTTTTTTTTTTTGTCTTTTTGAGACAGGGTCTCGCTATGCAGCTCAGGCTGGCCTTGAGCTCACTTTTGTAGCCCAGGCTGGTCTCGAACTCACACTGATCCTCCTGCCTCAGCCTCCCAAGTGCTGGGATTACAGGTGTGCGCCACCACGCCCAGCATCTTGTGAATTTTTATTGTGCCTCAACTAGTTAGTGTTCAATAAATATTTGTGGATAACAGGATGACTTACGGGGTTATAGTTACTTCTGTATTTTACTTCTTTTCTCACATTTTCTGTGATGAATATAAATTGCCTTTGAAAATAGAAATAAAAACTTTTTAACTTAAAAAGATAAATCATAACAAATTTGGAATGTGGAAAGTAAGAAAATTAAATAAATTCTTATTTGAGCCTTCAGTGTTGTCCGTAAATAGAAGAGGAGACATGTTTCAGGAGTGAGGAGTCCTAAGGAAAGGGGAGTGGGGAGTGTGGTCCTGGTGCCAGAGTGGAAAGTGACAAGAGGTCGAGACAAATAAAGTTCCTGAGCAGCATGGGGAATCCTGGGTGAAGTCAGTGGTCCTAACTGCAGACAGACTTGGTGTTGGAGAGCAGGAGTGGAGAGGTCTTCCTGGGTTTGCAACTTGGTAGACTGAGGGAGCCAGGTACAAAAGGATGGGGGAGGGGAGCTGAGTCTTCTGACTATTCAGGTGTACCCTGAGACATCATGGAAGCTGGAAAGGGGGGGGCCAAGATTGAGGAGAATGGGAGGGCTAAAAGGAAGAGAAGTAAACAAGGGGAAGGGCATCTTTCCTTGATACTTTCATGTTGTTGTCCATACTCAGTCGTAATTTAACTAATAAGTTAAAGATTCAAGGAAGTTCCATAGAAAGTGAAGGCGCTGCTAGTCCCAACAGTATGTGGTTAACAGAGCTAGACCACACATACAAAAAGTGCACTTCATTAGAGGGAAACAGCATAGGCAATGGCTTCCCTGAGTGGTGTGAACAGGACAGAGCAGTGTCGAGACTTAGATCAGCACACAGGGGACTAGAGCCTAGTGTTTAGCTCCAGCTTGTGAGAGATGACCTGTATGGAAGAAGCGTGCCAAAGGACAACGGCCTGTGACACTGGCAGCTTGTGTCTCCTTAGTATCTGAGGTTAAGGTCAATCAGCACTTGGGAAATTCTCTCTAATCTCTGACCCAGGATCGCAGAAGAGCTCAAATGTGTGCTAGCAATGAGCAGTAGGGAAATTGCATGCTTAGACAAAAACGCTCCACATCCGAATATTGTGTAACTGGTGCCAGCACTCAATTGTCTCCGTCTTGGGAAGGCTGCCAGGTTTTATCTCAGGAGGTCTTTATTTTCTTTCAAGAGACCAAAAATCAATCACTTAATTCCTAGTGAGGTTAAGGGGGAAGATTAGAATGGATTAGAGTCAATTATAAGCACAATCCCTTCTGCTGTGCTTCCTGGAGACCAGCATACCTCTCATTAAAACAATTACACTGACAAGCCAGTGAGATGATACCTACTTAGTGAGCAGACCAAAAAAATTAAGAAAACAAAACAGAAAATAAAATACTGAAAAAATCTCACAAACTCCAAATTGATGGGCCTATCTTATAACCAATCCCTTTCTATTGTTCTCTCGGTCTCTCTCTCTTTCTCTCTCTCTCTGTATATATATTATAATATTTTTATGTATTATATGTAATTATATACATAATTTTAGATAAAAATTGGCAAGGATGATTAGATTTTTTTTTTGATGATTAGATTTTGAAATTAGCCATTTTATATAATATTACATACAAATACTTTCTGAGGTAGAAGAAAGGAGTACACTGATAGTGGTGGCCGAAGGTGAAACAGAATTACACATTGACTAAATGACTGAAGGCTGGGGGCCAAGAAGATACCCAAGCACAGAAAACACTAGTGATTCCCCTTTTGTGCCACAAGAAAGTGCTTGGTCTCTGTGTGTTGGCCTCTGCGTGCTGCCCAGCTGCCTCTTTGTAGAGTACATTTCATCCAAGATATTTCTATCACTCAAAAGAAAGGCTGCTTCTCAGATGTATTAAATATTTTCCAGGTGTGAAGTACAAGCTGGGATTTGACAGGCTAAAGTCCCTACTTTACGACCTCAGAGTTATTTCAAGCTGTTTCATCATCTTTTACGAATGTTAATTGAATCAATAAAATCCTTATGTAATTTTTAACATTTTAAATCTGTATAACAATGTTTCATTTCTAAGGAATTTTCATGAAATGGGAATGAATTGTGCTCAGAATGAATGCAGTATCAAAATTGGTATTTTAATCACACAGAGAAGAAAATATAAATTCATAACTTGCAGTGTTACAAAAATCCATTGTCCTGGAAAATATTCAAGATATTTCATTAACCTGTGTAGCATTTATTCCTTCTCTGCTCATACAATCAATGGATTTAGCTACATTAACTTTAGAATTTTAAATGAGATTTTTGCTGACATTTATATGATTCAAAACACTGCATTAATTTTTGCCTTGATATGTAGTTCTATTTTTATTTTTCTTCTTTAGGAAGCTAGAGTTAGTGACACAGAAACAGGACAGAGACATTTATTTGGTGACTCAGTAAAAGACTAATTGACAGCTCAGCATATTAAAGTGCCTACTTAGGCAGAGCCCAGCGGCCAGTGTTTGCTAGCTGGTGTGCTGTAGCAGCCCCACCCCCACAGCACGCTGAGATGGCGACTTGGACTGGGCGTGGTGGCACGCGCCTGTAATCCCAGTGCTTGGGAGGCTAAAAACAGGAGAATTGCTGAGTCTAATCTATGCAGTATGACTCTGTAGACCCTGTAGACTCATCCTAAACTCATTTAAAAAATAAGTAAATAAAAAATAAAGGACTAATTGGACAATGTATACCTTACAAAGGCCTGGAAAGAAAAACCTGAACTGAAGGGCCTGCTGTCACCCAGTCTCCCTTCACCAAAGGGAGCCCACTGATAGTTTACAGACATGGTCCTTCCCACCCCTCAAGGGATTACAACTGGGTTAGAGCTGTCAACAGTAGAGTCTTCTGAAGATCCTTAAAAGACTCTGATATTTTTATTTCAATAAGAAGGCAGACTCAAGGGATTAATGAATTGTGGGGCAAGAACTATTATTTCATGCCTGTATCTTGTACTCTGAGCAACTGCTGTGAAAATAACAATATGCAGTGTATTAATTATCATTGCTCTCCTATTAGCTCAATTTGAAGCCTTATTTTATTTCTATTTTTCTTCTTCTCTTTGAAATAATAATTTAAAATTTTACATGAAGAAAAGTACTCAGTGCGGTGCTGGTTTACAGTGAGCATCAATAAGTATGTGAATATTTTTTCTGTTTTAATGAATAAAAGATGACTTTAAAAAATATTTCTTGCAGTCACATTTTTAATCACTTATTGCATAGGCAGAGACAGATGTGTCCACACATTGTGTAACACAATGAAAAGGTTTTACCTTCAGAATTGTGTAGTCCTCTTCTCTTTATAGAGAAGGAAATCAGCCCAGAGAGGCTAAGTGAAATGCCCAAGGTCACACAGTTGCCCAGTAGTACACCTGGGATTTGAGACCTGGTCTCTGGCCCAAAGGCCAGGTCTTCCCTCCCTGGCTTTGCTGATGCCATCACTGCTGTTCCAAGGAAGTGGATGTGGCTGGGGCACCTGCACAGCCTGAAGAGTCAGGCACTATGAGAGATCTCAGTCTGCTCAGTGGTCTAAGGAGGGGGTTCAGCTCAAAATCAAAATGGAACAAGAAACTATCTAATAGATAAGTATTTCTGGAGTTATAAAGATGACAGGGAAATAACCTTAAAGCCAACTCACATCTGATTCCACAGACTTATCCATAAGGCCCATAGAGGTCTGATTGAACATGTCCTAAGTAGCTCTGTTGGTTGGTAAGAAACGACAGTCTAGACAGAACAAATGGGATCCGAACAGAGTTGGAGGCCTTCCAGGTTCAGCATATACCACCTTTCCCACTGGCATCGCTCACAGCCCAATCTAAACCAGATAATGTCTTGGGACACACTTTAGGGATTGCTCATCCAGGACCATCAGTGGGCCGAATGGGATTTTGATTGAAATCATTTCAAGTAATGGTTTGGAGTGGCCAGTTTGAAGGCTGGTGCTAGGCTGGCTGTGCACCTAGAGTCCTCGAAAGAGAGTGGCTTAAGAAATAGACTTCCTTGGAGATTTTTTCTCAGTTAGCATTTGGTGAGGCATCAGCATTTGTATTAGAAGTGTCTCAAGTGCTTTGATGCGCACCTATCACATTGAGTCAAGGAGGGAGGGACTCGAGATAGAGGGACTGCTGCCAACGTTAAGAGCTTCTAAGCCTCTAGGACAAGAACCTTTCCTTATGGCACAGATGGGGGTGATATCATTAAGTGTTCTCATTTCATTTTGCTCTTCGGTAAGCTACTCCTCTCTCCTACTGTTAAATATAACTTCCCCTCCTTGAGAATCTGGTTAAACACCTAGAGTACACCTCTTCTGAGACTTCACTCACTCTGGAATGTTACCTGTCTATCTCCTTTATGACAAGCAAGTTCTTTGAGTTTAGAACAGAGATTTTATACTCTTGAATGACCCCTATACCTAGTGCTGCTCCTAGCACATGGTAAAAATAAAACTGAAAACAAGTTAAAGGGAGCTTCCTTGCTATCCAAACAAAATCATCTGCACATTGGTTTTTAGAGAAAAGGGTATTAATATTCTTTGAAGAGAGCCTCCTGTTACTGAGAGCTCAGATTTAATTTTCCATGGAATTAGTAAAGTTGGTCCTTGATCTAAGTTTCCATGAGATAAAAATCCTAAACTCACGAGCTATATAAATACACAGTGTCACTTCAGGCAATGAGGCATGGGGCCCTTGAGCCTCTTTCATGGCTTCTATGCTTCTCAGAATGATTCAGCCAGTGGTTGTTAAATAAATACAGATGTTGATCTGAGAAGTAAAAGGAGCATAGAAGCTGGTGATCTCCATACATCTACAATACATCAGCCTCTAAATCAGCTGGCATACTTTGGGAAACATGAAATCTTTGAAGCAGTTCATCTTCAACTGCTCTAAATTAATTTTGGGATTTATAAAATTGGAGTGTCAGGATGAGGAAACAACAAACTGTCAGCTTATTCTGGCATTCAAATAACTTAAATGCATGAGAAAGAGTTGCTAACCATGGCACAAAAACAATTCTTTGTTTGTTTGTTTGTTTTTACTGAAAAAAGTAAAGTGGAGGTCTCAACTGAGAATGAATTCTGTTCTCTCCTAATGGTGGCTCTAGCTAGACTGGACAATTTTAGCAGTGTCGTATCACCCCATCTGTGCCATAAGGAAAGACTCTTGTCCAAGAGTGGTTCAACTGGAAGATTATAGAACCAACAGTAATCTTAGGGGAGAATCTATCACTAGGGAAGGAAATAGACCTAGATTTATAGGTGAACCTAGGCCTTAAAAGGCAGTTGAACTTCTGTATACATCTTAGTGTTTTCTTTCATGTTTTCCTCTGACCTCTTTATGAAGAATGTCTTTGGCTACAGAATGGGTGAGGAATAGGGTGAGGATAAGCTGCTGCTGTATGTATAACGACTAAAGTACGTTAAGTAGTGCATATAAAGCTAGACACTGGTCAGGATGAAGTGCTTTACTCTTTATCTCTTGAGCATCATGTGAATAGATAAACTTAGTCCATAACTATGTTAATGAAAACCTTGTGTTTCCTTGAAATTCTAAACATCTCTGTGTTTCTGGAAGTCCCTCAGTCTTACATCTTAGTGGAACTTTCTATATATAGAGTCTTGTCCTCACATTCTGGCTCATCAGTCAACCTCTCCTCTGCACAGAGGACGTACAATATGCACAATGCAACGCAAATCCCACACTTCCCAGGGGGAACCCTATGCTGCCTTTCTTTCTTCTCTCCTCTCAGAAACATGGTAGTATACTCGTTTGTTGATTGCTTTACTCAAATTAATCAGTGCACCTAGATTTTGTCCATTATCGCTTTAGATAAGATAAATAAAAACATGGGGGAAAACAAAAGAAAACTGTTGCATATACCTATATGCTAATTTAATCACATGATATTGTTAATAAAACCTCTACAGAGCTTGGGCCCTGGAGAGGCTGCTTTGATAGCCTTACAGCTTGCCTCCATGCAACATTGGAGAGAGTTCACTGAGTGTTCCTGCTCAAAAATAACTCCAACACAGGCGATGACAGCCAGAACAACTGTGAGGGAGGTACTGAAGACAGTGGTCATAGAGAGGCTCTAACAGCACTCTCTGAAAGAAGTAGGACCAGGGAGAGGTGGAATCCATGTTGAGTGACAGCATTAAAGCCCAGTGACAGTTATGGTGGCATCAAAGAAAGCGGTAGCACCCAGTGAGAGAGAGGGTCACTGTGCGCCCTGCTAGCTGATACAGGACCCCTTTACATGATCCACATGAACAGGAATCTGCAGAAGCAGATATCCATGAGTAGGCTTGAATAGAAGTGTAAGAAAACGGCACACACCTATGATTATTAATTATGACATCGACTTGACATATATATTCTAATATATCATTTATTTATTTATTTATTTTTTGTGTGTGTTTTTTTTTTTTTGTGGGACCAGGGTTCGAACTCACGACCTTGCACTTGCCCAGCAGGCACTTGTGCCTCGGAGCTATCTCCCCAGCCCCTCTAATATATCATTTAATATATAATATACTTAATATAGTCTATATAAGATCCACCATATATATATATTTATATATATGCCATCTGTTTCTCTCTATAGTCATTAAATATATATCTATATTGTAATATATCTATATTCTAATATATATCTATATTCTAATATCACATATCATTTAATATATAATATACTTAATATATAATGTATATAAGATCCACCATATATATATATATGTATATACATATATACATATATATATATATATATATATATGCCATCTGTTTCTCTCCATAGTCATTAAATAATTATTTGAAATACATGAGGTCTGTGAGATTCACTTTAGTAGTTGAGGAATGACTACAGGAGCTAGTGATACTGCAAAGCAAATTGTTATAGAAGGCAGTGCAAAACATCTTACTAATGTGACTATTTTTCTTGTTTTATGGCCTTCCAAAGAATAATACAAATCCGAGAGTAAAGATGTGGGACAAAAACTGAAATCAGTATGAATCTAATCTGGCTTAGTGATGTCTAGGCTTTTATATTCAAATCTAGACAGAAATATTCTTTCTAAATTTGAATTATTTTGAGTCTCCTACTAACTAGGGCAGCGGCTCTCAACCTGTGGGTTGCGACCCTAGTGGGGGTTGAATGACCAAAAGACAGGGGTCACCTAAAGCTATCGGAAAATGTTATTTATTTGGAATTACAGTTTTGAAGTAGCCACCAAAATTATTTTTTGGTTTGGGGTCACCACAACATAAGGAACTGTATTGCGGGATCACGACATTAGAAATGTTGAGAACCACTGAAGGGAATCTGTGATCCTAAGATTTGAAGAAACTTGGACAATTACAGGAAGAGCCTTGGGCTTGATCACAACCCCCCCCCCCTTTTTTTTTTTTAACAAGGAGCAAAGCATTGTGCAGCAAGTCAAAGAAACAATAGGGTTTAGGGACTATTCTCACTTAAACCACACTTTATTTCCCTGTGAATTTGCAGCCAAGCACTATGTAATTCAGTCTGATCTTGAATTCACCACATAGTCTAGGCTGGCCTTGAACTTGCAGTTATCCTTCTGTCTCAGCCTCCCAAGTGTTACTATAACAGGTATAGGCCTCTGTGTCTGACAATATATTCTAATCACTGGAATTATTCAGGTTTTGCTAACATTCATTCAAACATAACTATTATGGTTTATGTCTAGTTGTCCCCCCAAAGCCTCATGTAGTCATGGGGTGGGGACATCTGTAGATTGAGACTTGATCCATGCTCCACTGGGATTATGTGACTCAGTACTGATCTAGAGTTTGAGACTTGAGCCATGATCCCTGGGATTATGTGTTTTAAGTACTTCTGGGACTATGGGTGTAGCCTAAGGTGGATAGGCTAAGGCAGAGAGCCTGATGTAATTTAAAAAGAGAGACAGAGAGACAGACTCACAGTGTTGCTCTCTGCTCCCCTGTTTGGTCAGTTGCCACTGTTGCGATTGTTGCTGTTCTGCCACCATGAACTGCTCACTGTCCTGTTCCACTCAGCTTTGGGCCAGCCAAATATGGACTGAAACCTCCGTAACTGTGAGCTAATAAACCTTTCCTTCCTTCATTTTGAGAGTCGGGTATTTGCCCCAGCAATGAGTAAAAAGTGACCAAGGCAATAACAGGGCCAGGGAGATACCGTAGCAGTGCAAATGCCTGCCTGGCAAGCGAAAAGTCTTGAGTTCCATCCCAGGTACACATCACACACAGAGAGACTCGCACAAATATATCTACATCTACGTCTGCGTCTGCGTCTGCTTCTGTGTCTGCGTCTGCGTCTGCGTCTGCGTCAGCGTCTGCGTCTGCGCCTGCGCCTGTGCCTGCGCCTGCGTCTGCGTCTGCGTCTGTGTCTATATCTATCTACAAAAGCTTAATGCCATTTTTTCTTTGTATTCTCATTTCTCTTCATTGGGAATAAATATTTATCATATTTTATACCTTTTTGGGCCAGCCAGATAGCTCAGAGAACTAAAGTGCTTGCTCAGGCAGCATGCAATGACCAGGGTTCAATCCCCAGCATGCTGTGCCAGGCCCATCCCCAGGGCTCACTGAGAAGGTGATTGAGACTGGGTTTGGTGGCATGTGCTTATAATCCCAGAGTTTGAAAAGGCTGAAAACAGGAAAATCACTACAAAGAGCATTTATCTCTTGTTGAACTTTTCTTAGCTTTCACTCTGCACTCCTAAATTATTATGTTTCTTTTTTTAAATTTTATTAAGTTTAATGAGAAAGCTGTTGATTTAAATCCTTTTACCGCTCAGCATTCTAATCTAGCTTTATGTTTTATGCCTCATGGTTAAACTTTTCTGCTGGGTGGTTAAAGGCAAGTTAAAGCAAGACCTGTATAACAAAACATGAAACTTTTGTATCTCCCAAGGTCAGTCCAATCCCCTGAGGAGGGGATTTACTGTGAAATCATGTACAGTGCTTTGTAGAACTGTGGTCAGTGTCAGCCATATGGATGAGTCACAGCCATTGCTTGACCAATTTGCTCTCTGTGAAAGCCTGAGAGAATGTTTGCTCTCTAGGTGACTCTCCTTAGGTACACTGAGTATTTTCAATCCCTTTCCTCTGTAGCCCCATAATCACCTTAAACAGAAAATTAATCAACAGCTTCCATCATTGCCAGTTCTGCCAATAACTCACTGTCATTATCAAACTTTGGATTATGTATACAGCTACTGTCTCTTAGTTCACTGAGAAGGAATTTTTTGTACTAATGATTAGAAAAATTATCACATATACACCCTGTGCTCTGTATAACTACTAGGAGGACAGCAATTATGCATTGTATCAAGTACTGGAAATGTACTACTAACATGTTTTGAAACTGTCACACTGTTATTTGTTATTAATGCAATAAAAAAGATGAGCAAAAAATTTTAATGAGAAAGAAATAACATGAAACAGTTTCAAAGCAGAATAGTAGGACAGCCACAATTGATACAGTGCATATCATTGTCTTCATAGTAGTTGTTCTGAGTACAAGATCCAGACATAATAACTTCTAAACACTATGAGTACAAATATTCCTTCTCCTTGAACTAAGAGAAAGTAGTTGTATGTATAGTTCAGTAGTCCATAATAGTAGTGAGTTATCAGCAGAACTGACAATGTCAGAAGCGCTTGACAAGCATTTTGCCGCTCAGCATATTAATATGGCTTTGCTTTTTATACTTCGTGGTTAAACTTTTCCACTGGATGGCATTATGTTTCTTGAATTCATGAAATACAATATTTTTGACCTTGCAAAAATAAAAAAAAAGTTATGGCTTATGTCTCCACAGAGACTCCTTGAGTGTCTTAGTGTGAGCTGTGCTCAGTGGTTTACTTGCAAAGAGTGGAGAATGTCAGTGGGGGCAGGACAGGCTCGTGACAGATTAGTGCTGTCTGTGATGCATCATACTGATACCAGACGTCTTGCACATGAGGTATGAGAGAGGCGCCTTACCTTTGAGAATGTCCCCCTCAAAGCACATTAATTATAGCATGACCAAAAGCAGACATCAGGCAGACCCAGAATGATGGATTTTGTACAAAATGCCAGCATAACCTTCCTCAAAATTATCAATGTCTTCAAAAAGCATCTGAGAAATCATCACAAAACAGAGGCACCTAAAATGACATTACATCTGTGTTCTAGATGGGAGCTTGGAATGGAAAAAGGACACCAGGTACAATCAAGAAATCTGCAAAAAAATAAAGAGGAGTTTAGTTAATAGCACTGAGTCAGTGTTCTTCAGTTATGCCAAACTATAAGAATTAATGTGCAGTGTTCAGAATTACCAGATGCAAAATATGCAGGAACTACTTGAACTGTTTTTGTAACTCTCTTGGAAACCTGCAACTAGTTTTCAAAATTTAACAATAAAGATCTTAGGCTCTGCAAAAAAAAAAAAAAGAAGAATCTGTGATCCACAGCCATGGGCAGTACTAGACTGTTGTGGGCTGCACTGCTGAATGTGAGTGGCAGACAGCTAGAAAATCTTCACCCATCTTCTCGGCCATCCCCCCTCACTTGAATTGCCACTTGAGTTTCACCTCCTGTCAGATTAGCAACATTAGGGTCTCAGAATAACACTAACTATAGCATGAACTGCGCATGCCGAGGATATTGGTTGCATACTTCTTAGGAAAAGAGCCTGACTAATGATCTGAGGTAGAGCTGAGGCAGCGATGCTGACTGGAGGGTGACTGTATAGACCACAATCTCTCCATAGCTTGCAGACTTATGTCAAAGTCTCACCAGGAAGCCACAAGTGACAAATGACATGTGGTTGTGTATTTATAGTGGCAACTGAGTTGATGTACTTCAGATATATTAGCTGCATCTGATATAAGTCAGAATTCAACACTTAATTTATTCTATGCATGATCTGTCCATTATTTTGTGTACCATTTCAGTCTTTTCCTCTTTTCTGCATTGCAAACTTGTTTCTATCACTGTTTTTGTAAGCTCACATGCTAACTCTAGCTGAAATTAAAAAATAAAAAGCATCATGGGAGAGCTTCCTCTCCTCCTCCTCCTTCTTCTTCTCCTCCTCTTCCTCTTCCCACTCCTCCTCCCGCTCCTCCTCCTCTTTCTTCTTCTTCTACTCCTCCTTCGTCCTCTTCCTCCTCCTTCTATTCCTCCTCTTCCTCTTCTTCCTCTTCGTCCTTCTCCTCTTTGTCCTCCCCCTGCACTTCCTCTTCTTCTTTCTCCTCCCTCTTCTCTTACCTTCCCCTTCTCCTTCTTGGCCTCCTCCTCTTTCTCCTCTTCCTCCTCTTCTTCTTCCTCCTCCTTCTCCTCCTCCTCCTTCTCCTCCTCCTCTTCTTCTTCTTCTTCTTCTTCTTCTTCTTCTTCTTCTTCTTCTTCTTCTTCTTCTTCTTCTTCTTCTTCT
>PVJA010013524.1:0-49300 GCA_004027025.1 Myocastor coypus
GGCTTTCACAGAGAGCAAACTGGTCAAGCAATGTCTGTGACTCATCTGGATGGCTGACGCTGACAACAGTTCTACAAAGCACTGTCCATGGTTTCAAAGTAAACCCTGAGGGAATTTGACTGACCTTGGGAGATACAAAAGTTACACGTTGTGTTGTACAGGTCTTACTTTAACTTGCCCTTAACCACCCAGCAGAAAAGTTGAACCATGAGGCATGAAACGTGAAGCTAGATTAGTATGCTGAGCTGTAAAAAGCTTAAATCAACAGCTTCTGACATTGTCAGTTTTGCCAAGAATGCACTGCGATTTTTCAACATTGGCTTACATGTACAACTACTTTCTCTTAGTTCAATGAGAAGAAATTTTTTGTACCAATAATGATTAGAAAAATTATCATATCTATATCCTGTGCTCTGTATAACTACTAGGAGGACAATAATATGCATTGTATCAGTTATTGGGGATGTACTACTAATGTATTTTGAAACCGTTGCATTATTTCTTACTAAAAGTAACCCCAATACAGGCAATAAATGGTAACACTGAAAAAAAAAAAAAAAAAAAAAAGAAACAGTTTTACTTTCTAATTTTGCTTTGAGCTTGCGCCCAACCTGTGGACCTTGGATCCTGTTGCAGTTTCATTGTTTCGGCCACTCGCATGGTCAGTCTGCAGCCTGGGACAGCCTCCCTGGCCTTGGTGAATGCTTACCCCACTCGGGGAGCAGTGTCCTGGGGCGCTCCGTGTGTCCCCGGAGAACTCTCCAGAAGCGCTGTGCTCGGCCCGGCCCGTGCTTCCCGCAGTCGGCCCCCTCCCGCTCGCCCACCCCGTCCTGTCCCGCGCACGTGGCTCGGTGACACCGAGCTGGTGGAGCGTGACCCGCAGCCCCACCCGCCGCGCCCTGCTTCCTTTCTATTTTGGGGTCTCGGCGCTCCGCGTGGCTCGGGGCTGACGTCAAGCGGGCAGCGCTTGCTTTCCAGCTGGGCTGTGTGATTCATCCCGGGTTTCTGTGCATCCGCACCACGCTGGAAGCATGACAGTAGTAGTTGTCGTTTGAAATCTAATAAGGGCTCTAATTGGCCATCTGGAGTCTGTCCCCTGGTGCTTTTCTTTTTTTCTTTTTTTTTTTTTGTCTGTCACTAAGAGCAGTGCTGGGGTAGGAAGTGGGCTTGGCAGAGTGGTGGCTGTCTGCCCGCGGGTCCTGCGGCTTCCGAGCTCCTGCCCTCCTGGGCACTCGGGGTGGCCCGGCACGTGGCCAGGTGCCTCTCCACGGCCACAGCCTCCTCACTGCTGCTGCCTGCGCTAAAACGATCTTTCTGACTCAACCTCCCAGGCAGCTGGACTCTGGCGTCTACCATGCCGCTCTGAACGTTTTCAGAGGAAGCCTGGATCAGTAAGAGCAGCTATCAAGCATTCTCTCAAACACACACACACACACACACACACACACACACACACACACACACGCACACACGTGCACACACCACTATGTGAGGCAAGGCGTTTGTGACCTAGGCCTGGTCTGCTATTCCACACCCTGTGTGTATTTTAAGATGTCCCCGATGCATGCTCTGCGTGTGTAGAATGTTGTCAATGAAAATAATTTTGTTTATTTCTTTATTTTTTTTGCGGGACCGGGGTTCAAACTGACGACCTTGCTCTTGCCAGGCAGGCACTTGTGCCACAGAGCTATTTCCCCAGCCCCAAGTTTAAGTCAAAAAACTGAACAAGTGGACTTGAGAGGTGGCTCCGTGCAAAGGATCTGGGTGTGTGTGGCACCCCAACACTCATGCGCGCACGCACGCGCACACACACGCACACACACATGGATTAACTGCCCCAATTTCTCCTTCTCTCTTTCTTCTACTTTTCCTTCCTCTTTTTTTTTTTTTTCTTTTATTTCGTTTTGGGTGTTTCTTTTTTTTGAGGCTGGATCTCACTGTCTAGCTCAGGCTGGACTTGAGCTCACCATGTGTGTAGCCCAGGCTGGCCTCAAGCTCCTGGGGATCCTCCTGCTTCAGCCTCCCAAGTGCTGGGATACCTGGGGTGTGTCCCCCTGCCCCCCATGGCCAGCATGGTTTTCTTCTCTTTAAAATGGAATGAGTAGAGCAGGGAGACTGGGTGAGGTGTTGTGAGGGTGACGCCTGGTCCTGGGTGTGTTAGGAATTGTGTCAGGAATCACAGCCCTATCCCTGCCTGCCACCTCCTTGCCGCTGGCGAGGGCCCCCAACCTAGGACACCACAGCCGTCCTCAGGCCTGGCCAGATGTCCCCTGGGAGGCGGGATCCTTCCCGCTTGTCCCTAGTTGATGATCGCTGCTTTAGGATGAGTATCTTTGGCATTGTGTCTTCTCTCTGTTCAAAAAATGCCACTTTTCTGCTCTGCGCAAGCGTATGTATTTCATGGAGGCCTGTTTGTCTTCCTGGTCTTGGCTTCCTTTGCTCCGCTCCCCAAGTTGGCCCCTGCCTTGCTTTTATGGCAGTCTCTACTGTGCATTTGTGTATAATTTTATAACCCCAAGTTGTCTCCCTAGATATTAGAGTTTAACCTTTTTTTTTTTTTTTTTGTGGGACTGGGGTTCGAACTCATGACCTTGCACTTGGCCAGCAGGCACTTGTGCCTCGGAGCTATCTCTCCAGCCCCTAGAGTTTAACCTTTTTTGTTTTAAAGAAAATAAGCCTTTAGGTTCGAGACCCTGTCTCAAAAAGACAAAGAAAAAAAAAAAAAAGCTGGGCATGGTGGCGCACTCCTGTAGTCCCAGCACTTGGGAGGCTGAGGCAGGAGGATCAGTGCGAGTTTGGGACCAGCCTGGGCTACACAAATGAGCTCCAGGCCAGCCTGAACTGCATAGTGAGACCCTGTCTCAGAAAGACCAAAAAAAAAAAAAAAAAAAGCCTTTAGGGTCTGGGTACAGGTAGGTGGTTCAGGGTGCATTTAGCATGCATCACACTCTGGGATCAAGCCTTTGAAAGCTGATTAAAAAAACAAGCTGAATGTGGTCACTTGTGACTGTAACCCTTGCCCTTAGGAGGCTGAGGCAGGAGGGTTGCTCCAAATTCGGACCAGTGAGGGCTACACAGTGAGACCCTGTCTCAAGGAACCAAAACCAAAAAATTCCAGATGTCTTTTGAAGGAGGTATAGTTTTTATGTTTCAGAAAAATATAGCTAAGTCGGGGGAGATGGCTCAGTGGCTTAAGTGACTGCTTTGCAAACACAAGGTCCTGAGTTTCATACCCAGTACAAAACAAAACAAAACAACAACAGAAAAATACAGCTAAAAGTCTTAGATCGTCCCAAATCCAACCTCCCCTGGAGCTCTGGCTTGTTCATTTTGAAGCACAGCCTTCACTCACTGTCTCCGCAAACATGTTTGTGTGGACCGGGGTTGCATGACGCAGAGAGAACAGGAGGCTTTGTGATTCCTTGCGACACTTATATGTGGCCATCTTGGCTTTCCCTTTGGGTCAGCTATGGTAAGTGTCTTCTTTACTCTTCTCCCGTGGCTGGCAGAAATACCTGACACTCAAAAAGAGGGAAGGAAAGTTTTATTCAGCTCCCAGTTACTGGAGGTTTCAGTCCATATTCAGCTGGCTCCAAGGCAGAGCGGCACAAGGCAGAAAACAACCTTTCATGGCGGCAGCTAAGGGCAAGAGCTCAGGGAGAGCTAGCAGCAGCAGCTGAAGCAGCTGACTTCTCTTCCTCCCTTACACTGAAATGCAAATCACCTGCCCCAGGGGAGGGGCAGCAGCCACACCCATAATAATCAACTACAAATTCCAGAAGCCACCCCATGAGTGCGTGAGGCCTTGCGGGGGACAATACCTAGACACAAACCAGAACAGTGAGCCTCTTTCCACGTCAGTATGAGTCTGTAGTATGCATGTTTCCTACTGAGATGACTTTAAGTTCCCCAGGCTGATGCTGAACTCGCAGCCCTCCTGCCTCAGCCGGTAGCCGCGATGACAGGCGTGCACCACGGTGCCCATCCGGTGCTGTGCTTTTCATTCCTGCGCGTGTGACTATTTGGAGGCTGTCTTTAGTTTGTCATCAGCATGAAGGAACGCTGTGATAACAACTTAGATCTTAATCTTTGTTGACGTTTGGGATTGTTTTCAACCTCTCTGCTCCTGGCTTTATTGAGATATCATTGGTAAACATTATAAGGGTACGGCTTAGAGAGCTTTGACAAACATCTGGTCTGGACAGCCGGCTACTGTCCAGACCGGACAGAAATGCTTCACTTCTCTCGGCGAGTCCTCCTGGGTCCGTCTCCCCACCAGCTCTCCTCTCAGAGAGCCACATGGCTGCTCTCTGTCACGACACAGAAGCTCTCCTTGCTCTGGAATTTCGTGTGCAGTTGCCCATAGGACCCGCAGCAGGTTGGCTGCAGGATCGTCCAACCCTGTCTCTAAACTGATGAATTCTTCGTGTGCTTCCAGCCACCCCTTCAAGCTGACTCATGCCCAGTGCCCTGTGAGGTAGTTGCTACGCCATGTTGTTCACAGAATAAGAGCAGGAGAAACGTCTAGAGGGGGTTCAGTACCGATGGAACCGTTGCCAGCCTAACGATCTAGTCTGTGCCCGCAACAGTGAGGCATTTTCTCCCAACATTTTCTTTTCTTTTCTTTTTTTTTTTTGTGGGACTGAGGTTCAAACTCATGACCTTGCACTTGCCAGGCAGGCACTTGTGCCACAGAGCTATCTCCCCAGCCTTCTCAACATTTTCTATCCAAGGTGGATTGAATGTGTGGGTGTCGATCCCTAAGACCCATGTCACCCCGTGCCTGGCTGCTGGTGCTGAGTCCAGTTTCTTCTCGGGTCTGTCTTGGCGACGTGCATGATGCTTCCGGTTCGCTTCCACCCACCCCAGATCCCCCGGTCCCATCGTCCATTTCCTTGTGCATGGTCTGTTGAAAACATTGCCTGTCTTTTCTTGCCTGCAATTTATCTGTGGAAGGAGCCGGGCCTCCCTCGGCTTGTGAGCTTTCTTCTTCCTGAGTATTGCGTGTTCTTCCCTCCTGTGCATGTCCTGCATATTTGTAGCTGGGTCCAGGTGTAATCTTGCCTACAGGACTTTAGACCATGTGTCACGGGACCATGGAGTGAGGAGGTTTGGGGCTACTATGTCACCTTCTTTTCTTCTTCCTCCTCCTCCTGCTCCTCCTCCTCCTTGTCTTCTTCCTCCTCCTCTTACTCTTCCTCTTCTCCTCCTCCTCCTCCTCTTCCTCTTCCTCCTCCTCCTCCTCCTCCTCCTCTTCTTCTTCTTCTTCTTCTTCTCCTCCTCCTCCTCCTCCTCCTCCTCTCCTCCTCCTCCTCCTCCTTCTTCTATTTTTTGAGAAGGGTCTATAGGGTGTTCAGGATCTCACCACTAGATCAGACTCATAGTGATCCCCCAGTTTTCAGCCTCCCAAGAGCTGGGATTACAGGCGAGGGCCACCACACCCAGTCTCAGTATCCGCCTCAGTGAGCCCCCGGGGCAGGGCCCATAGGGCAGGTTCGGGATTGAACCCCCGGCCCCTACCCCTGCTTGCAGGCGCTTTAATCCGCTGAGGTGTTTGGCCGGCCCTTGTCGTATATTCCTGTTTCAAGAATCTGAAGAAGTCTGGTGGCACAGTGGTACCCATTTGGCAGCTGAGAACACCAACTGCAGAGGTAGAAAGAGCTTGCTCAGGCTCATGCAGGCAGCTCCTGGGTCTTCCTCCTTCCCTGCTTGCAGGCCTGGATCCAGCACTTCTACAAACAAGTCAGCAGCTGAATACCCACGAGCCTAGGTTGCCCTGTCTATAAAATGGGGCAGTGACACCTTCCAAGTCTGTCCCGCTGGTAACCCAGGGCAGCTCGCCAGGCTTATGAATCCTGGAAGGATCTTCTCATCTGAGAGCTCCGTGGTCCTCTGTATCCAGACTTGGGGACTCCCTCTGCCTGGCTCAGGCAGGAGCTCTTGGCCCTGCCACTGCCTTAACATTCGACTGCTTTCCAGCACTCGGGAGGCTGAGGCAGGAGGATTGGTGTGAGTTCGAGACCAGCCTGGGCTACAAAAGTGAGCTCAAGGCCAGCCTCAACTGCATAGCGAGACCCTGCCTCAAAAAGACAAAAACAAAAACAAAACAAAAAACAAAACAAAACCCCCCCCCCAAAAAAAAAAAAAAAAAACCAAAAAAAAAAAAAAATTCGACTGCTTTGAAATTTCTTTAGCAAGGTTAATCAGTCTGCTGCGCTTAATGTCAGTCTCAGGCAAAGTCTCTGGACACAAACGGAATGTAGACAAACTTTCTGCCAAGCCACAGCACACAGCGTCTGCAGTCCAATGACCAATGCAGACCTTCCCATCCCCAGGAACCTCCCGGGCTGGTCTTTGCGGGCAGGGTTTCTATCAGCCTTCCCGTCTCTTGGGCTCTGAGCAGAATCTCCCCTACAGAGCAGCCAGAGGTGTTCCAGCGCTTCTCTTCTAGATGACATCTCCGAACTCTTCCTGTCTCTTCCTGGAAGCCATTCCCAAAAGGTCATGATCCACATGGCCAGGTCCATAATCACAGCAACAGCCCCACTTCTCTGGTACCAAATTCCATCTTGGTTACTTTTCTCTGGTTGTTGAGACAAAACGGCTCCACCAGACCGTCCCTGGGATCTATCTATCTATCTATCTATCTATCTATCTATCTATCTATCTTTCTTTTCTTTCTTTCTGGCCAGCTCAGCCTGTCCTGGGGATGGGGCTGGTGCAGCATGTGGTGCTGGGGATCGAACCTCAGTCCCTGCAGTTGCCTAAGCTTGCCTGAGCAGTTGCTTCAGACCCCTGGGCCATCTTGCTGACCCATCCCTGGGATTTTCTGTTTTGAACATCACTTGTTCTTGCTTGGTACTTGTATGGGGCGGTTCCTGCTGGGCCCTGTCTGAGCCAGGGGCTGACTCAGTTCTCCTCTGTGTCAGTTTTCTCCTGGCAGACCTGGGGCTGGGTGATTCCTAAGCTCCCCTCAGTGGAACCAGAAACTGCCCCCCACCCCAGGGGGCCTCCAGGGTTGGTCCCTGAGGTAGCTGGCTGGCTTTCTTTGCCTTACTCCTGTCTTATAAGACTGGTCTCCTGTAGTTAGGGAGAAGTTTGGGCTTGGAAGGGTTTGCATGGGGTTTGATTTGAAGCACTAAGGAGAAACACAGTAGGTTCTTGGAAACATTGTAGCGCAGATGGGCACCCATGTTGATAGCAGTGCAGGTCACCATAGCTACATCTTGTTTGTTTGTTTATTTTTATGGCCGGCTCAGCCTGGCCTGAGGGTAGGGCTGGCGCAGCATGTGGTGCTGGGGATCGAACCGAGGTCCCTGCAGCTGCCTGCAGGCGCTTTAGACCACTGAGCCATCCTGCCGGGCCCTCCATAGCTACATCTTGGAAACACCAAAATGCCCATCAGCTGAAGAATGCATGAGGAGGATGAGGTACTTTTACAGAATGCAATAAAAAAGACAAAACTCAAGGCTTGGATAAAGGTCAGTGGATGCAACTAGTGACCAGACTTGTAAGCGAAATACATCAGATCCACATGTGTAAATGTCACTTTGTCTTTCCACTGTAAGAACCTGCAAGAGTAAATAAAATCGGAAAGGTACACTACTGTGGCAGGGATATACATACATATGTACATACATACATGCATGTATACATACATACATACAGGATAGCTTGGATAATTGTACTGCTGATTTCCGCTGGCCAATTGAAAGGAGCAGTTAATACTTAATTGGTTTTTTTTTTTGTCTTTTTGAGACAGGGTCTCACTATGCAGTTCAGGCTGGCCTTGAGCTCACTTCTGTAGCCCAGGCTGGTCTCGAACTCACACTGATCCTCCTGCCTCAGCCTCCCGAGTGCTGGGATTACAGGCGTGCATCACCACACCTGGCTTTTCTTTTTAATTTCTTCTAACTTTTTTTTTTTGGTGGGACCAGGGTTCGAACTCACAACCTCGCACTTGATGAGCGGGCACTTCTGCCATGGAGCTATCTCCCCGGCAATTTCTTCTAACTTGTAAAAACCAATTTTTCATGCTTATATCTGGTAATCTAAACAACTAAGTCAGCCGGACGTGGTGGCGCACGCCTGTAATCCCAGCACTTGGGAGGCTGAGGCAGGAGGATCAGTGCGAGTTCGAGACCAGCCTGGACTACAAAAGTGAGCTCAAGGCCAGCTTGAACTGCATAGCGAGACCCTGTCTCAAAAAGACCAAAAACAAAAACAAAAAAACAATAAAACAAAACAAAAAACAACTAAATCGCAGACATTATGCAATATAACAACAAATGTGAATTTCCTATTACTTTGGTGAAATTCTGTATTATTTGTACTTTTTAAAAGAATTATGTTTTATCTTTTTTTTTTTTTTTTTTTTAAAGAAAACAGCGGGTTCAAAGCTTGGACAGTGGCTGGCTGTGTCCTCGCTCTGCGAAAGTTTGCATCCGCTCAGTCTCTGGTTGCAGCCTGATCCTCACGATTATGGCGCCGAGAGGGGAGGTGCTTGGGAGGTGAGCAGGTCCTGCAGATGCAGCCCTCAGAGAGGGGTTTCATGTCTGTAAGGCGGGGGAGGGAGTGCGGAGTCCTCCCTGCACCCCTGGGGGTACATAGCTAGCAGGCACCCATAGCCTCTCTTGCATAGAGTTGTGCGTGTCCGGGACGTCGTCCCTACAATGATAAAGTCGCACCGCCGACCCTCTGTAGACGTGCTGGCATTTTGACTTTGGACTTTCTAGCCCTCAGCGTGATGAGGAATCAATATCCCTTGTTTATGCGGTCGCGCATTTGTAGCGTTGTGTGAGAGCGGCTTGCGCAGGTGGAATCCAGGAACCGGCGTGTCAGGTCTCCTGCGCATGCCCAGTGGAAGACTGTTTTCCTACACCTCCCTCACATCGAGACACTGTCGGGAAGCCCATAGGTTGGGGGAGGAGCTTATTTGCACTTGGGGTCTGGTCTATGGTTAGCTGGCTCCCGGACAGACCCAAGAGGGTGGAAGGAACTGCTACGGCATGATGTATGACGTCATGACGTACGACGTACTGCAATGTCAGGAAGCAGAGGGAGAAGGGACCAGCTAGAGGGTCGCGTAATCTGAATCCAACCACCAGGGAACTTTGGAACTACCATGCCCTCCCCCATCTTATAGATGAAGCAAACTGAGGCCTGGACAAGATAACCTGACTACATTACTCAGTTTTTCGTCACTATCACAAAATGCCTGAGGCTGCCTACTTTGCAGAGAATGGAGGTTTATGTAGTACGTGGCTGTGGAGGCTGAAAGGCCGGGCGGTCTGGTGTTGGCTCTGGAGAGGTCCCTTCAGGGCTGTGTCAGGTCGTGGCAGGGAGCATCGTGGGGGATGGCATCATGACAGGTGGCTTCATGGCGGGAGCCCTGTAAGAAGCAGAGAACCCCTGGGGAGACAGGAAGCCAGAGAAGCCAATCTGGGAGAGGCCCCTTCTCAGAACAAATCAGGGTTCCATGAAAACCACATTCCCGCGGACCACTAGGGGTCCACGTCAGCCTGAATCCGAACCACAGCACCGCCTAACAGCGTAGCTGGTGACCTGGCTCTGTGCGACATGGCCTGCAGTTGCCGAGTGGGTGGCACTGGCGCCCCGCAGGACCTCTTCCCGGCACCCTCACCTCGCTGCCCCTTGCCACCTGGCTGTCGGGGAGCAGGGGCACCGTGGGAGCCGTGGCTGCACCTGGCCGGGTTGCGAAATCCCACGCAGGTGTGAGCTGACGCCCATGGGGGTTCCTGTCCTCCCACTTTACTTTGTTTCCACTTAATATTTATTTAGAACCGGGGATCGAACTTAGGACCTTGCCCTTGCCAGGCAGGCATTTGTGCTCCTGAGCTATCTGCCCGACCCCTTTGTTTCTTTTTAAAAGAACAAAGTACAAGTTGTGTAATGATGCCTTGTCGAAGAGGAGGTGATGGGGTGTGAAAGAGGAGTGCCATGGTCCCGTGGGGGGCGGGCCCTGCACTGCGCATGTGCTGTGTGTGTGTGTGAGTCCTGGGGGGTGCCCCACTGCTGTCCCCTCTCTCCAACCCTTCCCGACAGTGTGTCCCTCTCTGTGATGCCACCTGGGTGGGTATTCGGCCCTGCGGGATGCTCAGTCCTCTTACCGGGGTCCTCAGTAGAGTTCGTTTTCCCGAGACATCCTTGCCTGGCTTCGTCCTTGCCCCAGGCTCCTTTCTGAGGAAATGCATGGCCGCAGGCCTGGGAGGATTGCAGCCAAGTGGGCAGCTTGCCAGCGGCTTCCCCCTGGGCAGGTGCTGGTCCCGGGAAGGTCCCCAACCCATGGTCCTCTGGGGGGCACCAGCTCGATGCCAGGGGAAGGGGCAAGTCCCGGGGTCGCATGTCTTCGTCTGACGCCTGTCCTGCGTCCCCACAGGTCCTGAGCAGTGCGGCTCCTGTCGCACATGGAAGATGGGTACCCGTCGCCTTCTAGAACCTGTAGTTTTTGAAGGAGGCCAAAGAAGCTCAAGTGATTTTTAATTCACTTTTTTTTTTCTCCTTTGGAAGATGTTGCAAAGGCACCGCATCTGTTTTCCATTGTCTTTTCCATTGTTTCTATTAGCACATGGTGGCAGGGTGTAATTGCGTGGAGCGGCTGGAGGGCTCGAGTGCATCTTGATTTCTGTTTTCACCCCTTTGCCGCTCCTCCGGCTCCCACGTCGCTTGATCTCCTTCCCGCGTGAGAGCGCTCTGCCTCTGACGTGCGGGTTCGTATGCCTCCGTGTGGCATCGCACCCAGAGCGAGGCATCCAAATACATGCACGCTCCGAAGCAGGCTCTCGCTGGGGCTCGAGCGTCTCCCACGTGTTTATCTCATCTCTGCTCCGGCGTCCCAAGGGCTCTGTGGCTCCCCCGGCGGCTGAGCAGCACGGGGTCCCCTCGGACCTTACTAATGTGCAGGTGACACTGCGCGCAGGATGAAAACTTCTACAGGGTGAGGTGGTGCACATCTGTACTCCCAGTCCTGGGAGGCCGAGGCCGGAGGATGGCTGCAAGTTGGAGACCAGCCGGGGCTCCAGAGAGAGCTCAAGGCTAGCCTGGGCGGTGTAGTGAGACCCTGTCTCAAAAAGACAAAGCAAAAAGCTTCTACACATGCTGCATATGCCTTGGTATAGTTCAGAGGTGGAAGGGGGGGTGACGGGGGTGGGGCTCAACGCTGCCACTGACCCTGTGAGAGCTGTAGTCCAGGCAACAGACACGTAAAGTTTCACTCAAGTCACCGCGGCTCCCATCATGCACTCTGATTCCTGTACTGACCCCTGAAGTCCTTCCTTGATGTCTCCATGCTAGCTTTTTTTTTTTTTTGCCTTTCCATTTTTATTTCTTCTTTTGAGTTCTTACACTAGGGAGACTATACAATATGTACAAATGTAGGTCTGGTTTATTTTACTTATGAGGATATGTTCAAGATACGTCCATTTATATATGAAGTTTTCTAGTTTATCATTCTTTTTTTATTTTTTTAAATTTTATTTATTAGTTTTTTTTCTTGTTTCAGAACCTTTGTTTGTTTATTCACTCATTTTTATGGCCAGCTCAGCCTGCCCTAAGGGCAGGGCTGGCGCAGCATGTGGTGCTGAGGATCAAACCGCAGTCCCTGAAGCCGCCCAAGCTTCCCCAAGCAGGGGCTTTAGACCACGGAGCCATCCCGCCGGGCCCCTAGTTTATCATTCTTTATAGCTGAGTAATATTCCATTGTATAAAAATACCACATCTTTTTCAACCACTCTTCAGATGATGGGCATTGTGGTTGTTTCCAGGATTTGGCTATCACAAATTGTGCTGCTATGAACATAGGTGCACAGATATCATTATGGGATGATGTTTTCAGTTCTTCTGGAAAAGTTCCCAGTAGGGGGATAGCAGGATTGAATGGGATTTCCAGTTCTAGTTATTTTATTTTATTTTATTTTTTTATGGCCAGGTTAGCCTGCCCTGGGGGTGGGGGCTGGCGCAGCATGTGGTGCCGGGGCCTGAACCTCGGTCCCTGCAGTTGTCTAAGCTTGCCTAAGCACATGTTTAGTCCACTGAGCTGCCTTGCCGGCCCCCCATTTTTTAAAAAAATACATTCACATTGTCACGGGTGTTGTAAGTCACCGGGAAGTTATTTGCAGTGTACACAAGGAGGAGGCAACTACCACACTGTTTTCCAAGCTGCCCCGGAAGTCCCCCTTTGAGTGTCTTTTTTTTTTTTTTTTTTTTTTTTTTTTTTTTTGAGACAGGGTCTCACTGTGCAGTTCAGGCTGGCTTTTGAGCTCACTTTTGTAGCCCAGGCTGGTCTCGAACTCACAGCGATCCTCCTGCCTCAGCCTCCCAAGTGCTGGGATTACAGGCGTGAGCCACCACGCCCGGCTCTTTGAGTGTCTTTGTAAGGTGTGATTCAAAAGAAAATGCAGTGAGAGCTGCGGGCCCGCGTGGTCCAGAGTGAAAGGAGCTCCTAAGATCAGCACGGGGTCGCGAGGACTGTGACTGCGCTCATGTGATCGGGTGGCGCAACTTCGTGCTCCTCCCCAAGGGCCAAGCAGCTGTCAAAGGCAAACATTTTGTACCAGTTCAGAACGTCAAGGCGGCCCTTGCAGTGCAGCCGGAGGCTCTTAGAAGGGGAAGCAGCCCAGTGCTGCTTCTGAGCCGGGCCACACCGTGCCGTGCAGCAAGGGGCAGGGCTCTGGGCAGAGCTCTTGGCCCTGTGTCTTTTACTATAATAAGTTTTTCTTTTTCTTTTTTTTGCAAAAGTAAACCTTAAGGGCCGGTCTGATAGCTCAGCCGACTAAAGTGCCTGCAAGGTAGACACAGTGACCAGGGTTCCATCCCCTGTGTGTTGTCCTGGCCACCTCCAGGGCATGTTGAGATCTCTACTGAGACTGGGCGTGGTGGCGTGCACCTGTAATCCCAGAGCTTGGGAGGCTGAAGACAGGGGGGTCACTAGGAGTCCGATCTGTGAAGTGAGACCCTGTAGACCTGTACTGAACACATAAAAAGTGAACAATTATCATGTTTTCTTTTAAACCCCACTTTAAGTGTAAGAGATTTAAAAAAATAATTTTCTTTAATAAAAAAAATCTTGATATTATGGCCGGCTCAGCCTGCCCTGGGGGTGGGGCCGGCGCAGCATGTGGTGCCTGTCCCCTAGTGTATGCTAAGCAAGCACTTGTTCTACTGACGTATCTCCCCAGCCTCACAAGTATAAGAGATTTGAGCCTTCTGGAATGTGGTGTCCTCTGGGGAGGGACTCTGATTCCTTAGGCATGGCTCTGGCGCGTGGACTCACAGCCTGACCTCCGTGGTGACGGCCGCAGACCCTGGCAGAGCTTCAGGAGGCGTTTAATCGGGAGTCCGTGACGTCCGTGACCTTGGCACCCACGGCTGTTTATTTATGGTTTCTCTGGTTCCCGGTGACCTCTGCCCAGGCATCCCAGCCGCGTCTTCTTCTCCTTCCTGCCCTTGCCCTGAGAGCTGCGTCGCGCCACGGCTGGGCCTTTTCCTCCGGGAACCTCGCGTGGGCCGCTGTCCCTGCCCAGAGACACTTGGAGGTCTGGAGCGTCCGGGGCGTGTCGCCTGTTCCCACCGCGTTTCCTGGCTGCGTTTCCCCACTGCGCTTGGTTTTCCTTCTCTGTGTGAAATGATGACCAGGTGAAAACCTAGTTGCATCTGTAGCTGTCCATTTTTGAAGTAAAAGGACGGTGAAATTTTTGGATTGAACCCTGGTCCTTGCACTGGCCAAAGCAGGTGCTTAGTCGGTTGAATTATCTCCCCAGGCCTGGTGTTTAAGTGCTTTAAATCATAGATAGATAGATAGATAGATACATAGATAGATAGATAGATGGCTCAGCCTGCCCTGAGGGCAGGGCTGGCGCAGCATGTGGTGCCGGGGATCGAACCGCGGTCCCTGCGGTTGCCTAAGCTTTCCAAAGCAGGCGCTTTAGACCGCTGAGCCATCTCGCCGGCCCAAGTGCTCTAAATCTGTAAATCTTCCCCTTAGCTTGTTTTCTGGCACCATGCACAGGAGATGTAGCGTCCTTGATCGGGTTCCGGGGACATTAAGCGCATGCGCAGTGCTCTTTCCGCCCCCTAGCGCCCTCCTGAGGAGCTTCGGCCTTTCCCGTGTGGAAGCTCTGTCCCCAGGAAGCACAGGTCTGCATGCTCTCAGCCCTCCGCAGCCCTGGCACCCAGCGTTCTCCCTCTGTCTCTGCATCTGAGGACTCTGGGGTTCTCCCAGGAGCAGACTGATACAGTAGTTTGTACTTTTGGGGGCATGGCACCAGGGATTGAACCCAGCACCTTGGCACCACGCTGCATGCCCAGCTCTATTTATTTCTGTCTGGGGGGGCCTTTCTAAGTTACTAGGCGGCTCAGGTTGAGATCACACTTGAAATCCTCCTGCCTCAGCCACGTTGAATGCCGGGATTGCAGGTATCTGGCACCACGCCCTGCTGCTGGTAGACGTCCCTCTGGTTTAGCTCTTGGTGGCTGTGAACCTGGGTTTATGAACGTCTGTTTGGCGTGGCGCGCTCTCTGCTAATCCCAGGAAAGGTGCCCACGGCAGGGTGGGGTGGGGTGGGGTGAGCCTGGCCTGTCAGCCCCTGGCTGCTCCTGATCCAGCGCAACAGGGAAGGGGCAGGACGCACTCTGCTCTCCTGGTGGCTGTGCAGGCCGGGGTTGCTTTTCCTCCTGTCGCCTCGCCCTGTGGACGTTTTCTGTGTCAGTGTGGATGGAGTGTGGGCTTTGCCAGGACAGCCGGGCTTTCCTCTTCTTCCCTTGTTTTTGGGTGTTTAGAGACAACACGTCCTTCCCCGCGGGAGGGAAGCAGTTATGGGTTTAATCTGCGATGCTACAGCCAGCCCGAGTCTCTTCAAGTGATTGCAGGGCTGGCGGGGCAGGGTTGGGTATCCGGCTGCGTCCATGTGCTCGGAGGCCAGTGGGAGTGCATGCAAGTCAGAGAGAGGGAGAGGGAGAAAGAGAGAAAGAGAGAGAGAGAGAGAGAGAGAGAGAGAGAGAGAGAGAGAGAGAGAGAGAGAGAGAGAGAGAGAGAAACCTTGTTTTCTTTCCTGTCCACTGTGTCTTCTCTTCCACATAATGGAAAGACTTTTATGTTTAATTAAAGTAATCTGAACTTTAAAAAAAGTTAATGCATTAGAATTGCTCATATAAGGGCTGGAGAGATAGCTCAGTGGACTAAGAGCCTGCTTAGGCAAGCTCAGGGGCTGGAGTTTGATCCCTGGCACCACATGCCATGCCGGCCCCACCGCTGGGTGCTCTGAGCTGGCTACTGAGTCCGGGTGTGGTGGCACACGCCTGTAATCCCAGCGCTGGGGAGGCTGAAAACAAGAGGATCGCTATGCGTCGGAGCTGCATAGTGAGACCTTGAATGCCCACAAAAAAAAAAAAAAAAAGCAGGATAGAATTGCTCATCTATATAGGGTGTGATGTGATATTTCAACACACAGATACAGTGCATAAAGACTAGGTTGGAGTGTTGTTTAAATATTTGTTTTTATTTTATATGTATAAAATAAACAGGTAATATGTATACCATTATATATTACCTATTTATTCTATCTATCTATCTATCTATCTACATTTGGTATCGGGTCTCACTATGCAGCTTGGACTCACAGTGATCCTACTGTCTCAGCCTCCCCAGCTGAGACTGAACCTAGGATTGCAGGCATGCACCACCGTGCCTGGTTTCAGGGGCTGGCACAGTGCGTGATGTGGGAGAATCAAATTCTGATCCTTGCTTTTACCAGGCAGGCGCGTCCACTGCCGAGCTATCTCCCTAGTCTGATAGTTGTTTTTTTTGAAACAAAGTCTAGCTATGGAGCTTTGAACTCAGTCCTGTTGCCTCAGCCTCCTTAAGGTTGGGACAACAGGCGTTTGCCACCACTTCCAACTCTTTTTATTTTCTTGATTTAATTTTATTTCTCTTCATTGCCCTGGCAGTTGGATCTAGGCCCCTTCGCCTGCTAGACTAGGATCTTCCATCTGGCCACACTGCTCAGCGCCTGTGGTACTGAGGTGATGTAGGACCCCTGCTAGAGCCTCCTGAGGAACAGCTGGGGTTTTCACAGGGGCTGCACCGAATCGAATTAGCTCAAGCTCCTGGGTCTGAAAACCTGCGTGGAGCTCTGGGCCCAGGTGCACAAACATCTGCCCAGTTTTAGTCCCTGTGGCCCTAGAAATTCTCCTTCCTGTGAAGGAGTTTGGGGTGAGGCCGCTAGTACATATTCTTTCCTTTTGATTTTATTAATTTTATTGAGAAAGAGATAACAACGAGACAGTTTCAAAACAGGTTAGTAGGACAGTGGCAATAATGCATGCATTGTAGATTGTTGTCTTCATAGTAGCTGTTCAGAGTCCAAGATGCAGACATGATATCTTGTCTAAACATCCTTCGTACAGATCTTTCTTTTCATTGCACAAAGAGAGAGTAGCTGTATATATAGTCCAAGAGTCCATAACAGCAATAGGTTATCAGCAGAACTGGCAACGTTGGAAGCTGTTGACTTGAGCCTTTTACAGCTCAGCGTATTAATATGGCTTTCTTTTTTATACTTCGTGGTTAGACTTTTCTATTGGATGGTTAAGACAAGGTAAAGTAAGACCCATATAATAAAAACGTAACTTTTGTATCTGACGAGGTCAGTCAAATCCCCTCAGGATTTACTTTGAAACCATGTACGGGCTTGGTAGATCTTTTGTCAGTATCAGCTGTGTGGATGAGTCACAGCCATTGCTTGGCCAATTGGCTCTCTGTGAAAGCCTGAGAGAATGTTTTCTCTCTAGGTGACTCTCCTTAGGCACACTATTCATTGTATTCTTTTTGCATTTATTGATTGATTGATTGATTGATTGATTGATTGTCTTTTTGAGATAAGATCTTGCTGTGCAGTAGTTCTGGCTGGCCTTGAGCTTTCTTTTGTAGTCCAGGCTGGTCTCGAACTCACAGCCATCCTCCTGCCTCAGCCTCCCAAGGGCTGGGATGACAGGCATGCGCCATCACACCCAGCCTTTGTACCTTTATCCAGGAGTCGGAGCTTAGGATGCTCAGGATGACAGTGGGGGGGCACAGAGAGGGTGGTCCATGACCTGGACATTCGAATGGGTCTGTCCAGGTCTGAACAGCTGCAGGTGGAGCCTGGCTGTGCACTTAGCCTGGGGGCCGGGCTTAAGGCTCAGGGCAGAGCCGCTGGGACAGATAGAGACCTCGCAGACTGAAGGCGGCAGGTGGATACTGCCCTCACACTCTTTTAGCCCTTTTAAAAATTAGGTTTTGTAGCTGGGCATGGTGGCACACACTTGTAATCCCAGCACTTGGGAGGTGGGGGCAGGAGGATCGGTGTGAGTTCGTGACTAGCCTGAGCTACCAAAGTGAGCTCAAGGCCAGCCTGAACTGCACAGCGAGACCCTGTTTCAAAAAGACAAAAACAAAAAGGAAGGAAGGAAGAAAGAAAGAAAGAAAGAAAGAAAGAAAGAAAGAAAGGAAGAAAGAAATTAACTTTTGTGATAAGGGCTTACTAAGTCACTAAGTTGCCCAGGATATGCTCACACTTGCAGTCTGCCTGCCTCAGCCTCCCACAGTGCTTGGGTGACCTGCGCGCACATCCACCCTGCGCCTAGGCGTGCAGTCAGGCCTTGCGCACTAGCTCACCCGCCACCCTCGAAGTACCCGATGTGTTCTAGGCTGGGGTAGGGGTGGGAGTGGGGGGCTGGAAACCAGAAGGACAGGAGCTCTGCCTAAACCGCTTGCTGGTGAACACCACCGCCACCGCTAACGCACGTCTGCGGAGATGGCTGCGATCACTGCTCGTGCTCGTACGACGCTACGTGTCGGCGAGGAGGTGGCGGCGGGATCGGGACCCCTGTGCGGAGCCCATGGGGATATGAAATGTGTGACCACTAGGGAAATGCTACGGTGGAGCTAGACAGAAAAGTAAGTGTGGCTCTCCCTCTTGGCCCAGCCATCTCTGGATGTAGATTGGATTAGAAGCAGGGTGCTGGGGCCGTCGAGATAGCTCAGGGGCACAAGTGCCTGTCTGGCAAGTGCAAGGTCCTGAGTTCCATCCTTGGTTGAAAAAAAGAGGAAGAAAAAAGAACAGAAAAGAAAGAAATGAAACAGGGTCTTGAAAAGCTGTCCGAACATCTGCGTTCAAAGTGACGTTTTTCATGGTGGCCAAGAGGGTCAGTGGCCCAGTGTCCTTCCACGCAGAATAAGCGTGATGTGTGGCCGGTCCCTGCCAGGGCTAGCGTGGCCCTGGAAAGAAGGGCGATTCTGACACTGTGCAGGGAGGCGCGTCACGGAGAGGGTGGGTGTCGTGTGAACCCAGGGAATGAGGGCCCCGGAGGGGAGTGGTTGGAGGGTCCTCAAAACAAAGCAAAACCCAAAACCCAGGAATTCCATTTGGCCCCATCGCTAGTCTCCTGCTTAGTACCTTCTTGGAAAAGTCAGAGACGTCCTAGGACGGGGATCCAAGCACACCCATGTCTGCGTATCCCTCTGCCACCATGAGTGGATACAAAGAACGTGGTGTTTATAGGCCGCCACAGAGGGCTGGAGCCATTTGTAGAAACAGGGGTGCCCTTTGGGACCCCCGTGTTAAGTGAAACCCATCAGAAACACAGGCTTGAGGGTCATATAGTTTCTCTTCTGCGAGAAAGTCAAAATTTGAATAAAGTGTAAAATGAAAGGTAGATGAAAATTGGGGAGATGGTTCTCTCTGAAGGGGAGCAGGAGACTAGGGAGGGAGGAGGAGCCAAGGGGCATAGAAGGGTGCAGGGGGCTGGGTTGTGTGCGCGGACCAACTCCTCCCTGGAAGTGTAAGCACTGTGCGCTGCCAGTGTGGGCTCCCAGAGAGAGAAGAAAAGCAGGGCGCTTGGAACCAGCGGCCGGGGCTGGGGCTGGGCATTTGTTCTCCACGGGGTCCCCAGGGTTGATTCTGGAAGACAAGAATGTTCCGGAGAGGGCTGGGGTGTGGGCCGCGCAGCCAGAACAGCACACTCTGGGGCTGTGGAATCCTGCGCTCCAGTGCAGTAAGGTGGTGCATTGCAGCTTGGGATATTTGACCTTGATGTAGAAAACAAGTTGAAAAACAAGAATGAAAGAGAAGGAGCCTGGCGTGGTGGCGCATACCTATAATCCCAGCACTTGGGGGACTTGGGTGGGAGGCTGAGGCAGGAGGATCCGTGCAAGTTCCAGACCAGCCGAGGCTGCAAAAGTGAGCTCAAGGCCAGCCTGAACTGCATAGCGAGACCCTGTCTCAAAAAGACAAAAAAACAAAAACAAAAAGAAAAACACAAAAACAAGAAGAAAACAATAGCAATAACAAAACAAACAAACAAACAAACAAACAAAAAACAAAAACAAAGCAAAGCAAAATAAAACAAACAAACCAACAATGAGAAACAAGAATAAGCTCTGGGAAGGAGTTGAGGTTTCATTCCAGGGTGTTGAGATAGCCTTGGAAGGCTTGCCAGCGTCTTGTCCTATTTGGAGAGCTCTGTGACTTCTTCACCCAGTGTCTGTGGCAGCCGTGTGGTGGCTTTGACGTGGCAGGAAGTGGTGACACTTGGTGAGGGAAGGTGTAGGAAAGTGGTTGGTGGGGTTAAAGAAGAGGGTGCTGGCAGGCCTGGCTGGGTTGGGTGGAGGCTCTCAGACAGCCAGGTAGAGGAGGAGAAGGCAGGTCACTGCATTCAGCCAATGATAGACTTGCTGTGGTTGGGGGGGGGTCTCTGCGGGGCGCCCTGCCACTGTGGTGGCCCTGGTGGTTAGGCTCTGTGGTGTGTTGGATTATGTTCCTCCTGAAGGAGACTTTGGAGTCCTGACTCCTGGGACCTTAGAAAATGCCTGTACTTGCACAGAGGATCTTTACAGAGGTAATCAAGTAAAATGAGCTCATTCGGATGGGCTCTAGCCCAGGATGATGGGGACAGGGTGGGGGGCTTTTATAGAAAGGAGAAGTATAGACAGAGGAGTGCAAGGTGGAGAGGGTGGAAGCCAAAGAAGTAGATATCTACAAACCAAAGAGAGAGGCGCAGAACAGATTCTTCCTTGCAGCCCTTTGGAGAGGAACCAAACCTGCCGCCATCTTGGTCTTGGGCTTCCCGGTCTCCAGGACTTTGTGAGACTCCATTTCTGTCGTAGCCACTTATTCTGTGGGATTTGGTGAACCTGCTTTTGCCAACAAGCACAGGGCTTTGATATGACTAGGTCTGGAATTAAGTAAGACTAACATCGCCTAGAGCCCTGGCATTTGGACCTAGGTTCCTGTCCATCTTCAGTGTGTGAGTTCGCAGTTGCTTCTATTCTAGAAAGTTCTTTTTTGGGGCTGAGGAGATAGCTCAGTAAAATAAATGCTTGCCTGGCAAACACAAGGGGCTGAGTTCAATTCCCAGTTCCACTAAAAAAAGACAGAAAGACAGACAGAAAGAAAGAGAAAGAAAGACTGAAAGAAAGATCTTCTTCATTCTTTGTGTGGGAATCGTCTGTGGGTTTCTTTTTTTTTTTTGCCTTTTTGAGACAGGATGTCACTATGCAGTTGAGGCTGGCCTTGAGCTCACTTTTGTAGCCCAGGTTGGTCTCGAACTTGCACCAATCCTCCTGCCTCAGCCTCCCGAGTGCTGGGATTACAGGCGTGAGCCACCACGCCTAGCTTCGTCTGTGTTTTTAAATTATTAAATTATTTCTTTGATACAGGGTCTCACTATGGAGTTCAGACTCATAGCAATCCTTCTGTCTCAGCTTCCCCAGTGCTGGGATTACAGGTTTGTGCCACCATGCCTGGTTCTGGGGTTGGCACAGCATGCGGTACGGGGGATCGAACCCGGGTCCTCATATTTGCCAGTCAGGCACTTAGACTATCGAGCTGCCTCGCCAGCCTTGCATCTGTGATTTTTTTGTTGCTGTTGTTAATAGTTCTAGGCTTTTCATTCAGCGCAGGGAAACACAGATTCTTCTGAGAGGTGGAGACGCAGCAAGATCCCTTGGACATCCTGGTGGCTTGAGTGATCATGGTGGGCCCACGGGGTGTACTCCCTCCACTGTACTTTGGTATTGAGTGAGGTCCACGTCAGGGCCACCTGCCTTCAGATGCCCTGTGATGTTTGAGTCATGGTGAGGATAATTGTGCAATGATTGTACAGGTGTCCTCTGGAAAAATCTCTCCTTCCTGTGTTTTGAAAGCACCCTAGTTGTGTTTACTCTTACAAAAATTTGAACAGGTAGCCATGTGCCAAGAGAGAAGCCAGAAAAAACAAAACGACACTAATCTAGAGCCCTCTGTGGGTTTGTCATGGGGGCTAAGTCCATAAACTGCGTAGAGAGAAGGGACTTCTTGATTCGGTTTTTTTTTTTTAAGAATTATTTTATTTTATTTATTTTTCTTGTTTCAGAACTTTTGTTTGTTTGTTTATTTATTTTTATGGCTGGCTTAGCCTGCCCTGAGGGCAGGGCTGGTGCAGCATGTGGTGCCGGGGATTGAACTGCGGTCCCTGCAGCCACCTAAGCTTTCCTAAGCAGGTGCTTTAGACCACTGAGCCATCCTGCCGGGCCCGTTCCCTTCCATCTTCAGGCTTGCTTACGGTAACACTTGCACCTAAGGGTGCTTTCCTGCCCTTGCCCACAGTGATGCCGGTGGTTGCTGTCCATCTCGTCCCAGCAGGGAGTTGTGGTGTGATGACGGCGCCCACAGCCGAGTGTGGCCCGCAGGGGCAGGTGCACGTCTGCTCTCAGTGGAATGCTTCAGTTGTTTCACTGCTGGTGATCATAATTAGATAATTGTTTGTTTCAATTATTTTATTTTTTTCTGTTAGTAAGAAATAACAATGTGACATTTTCAAAAACACATTAGTAGTACATTCCCAGTAACTGATACAATGCGTATTGTTGTCCTCCTAGTAGTTATACAGAGCACACGATGCAGACATGATAATTTTTCTAATCATTATTGGTACAAAAAATTTCTTCTCATTGAACTAAGAGAAAGTAGCTGTATGCATAATCCAATGTTCCATAATCACAGTGGGTTATTGGCAGAACTGGCAATGTCAGAAGCTGTTGATTTAAGCCTTTTACAGCTCAACATACTAATAGAGCTTTATGTTTTATGCCTCATGGTTAAACTTTTCTGCTGAGTGGTTAAGGACAAGTTAAAGCAAGACCTGCATAACAAAACATGGAACTTTTGTATCTCTCAGGGTCAGTGAGATCCCCTCAGGATTTACTTTGAAACCATGTACAGTGCTTTGTAGATCTTTTATCAGTGTCAGCCATCTGGATGAGTCACAGGCATTGCTTGACCAGTTTGCTCTCTGTGAAAGCCTGCGGGGATGTTTTCTCTCTAGGTGACTCTCCTTAGGCACATGATACGTCGTTGGTCCATTTCCTCTGTGGTCCCATCATCTCCTTGAATAGAAAATTTGCGACACTACTGAGTTATAGGCTGTTACAGCACAGGTTCTCCTATGTCGTGAGTCCTCACTGACCTTTAAGGGCTAGGGCCAAAATATTGGCTATCCTTGTGGCCCTTGTTTTTCTCTAATTTTTGGTCTGTAAACTTACATTCTGAACTCTCCGGAAGAGAAGCTTTGTGATATTACTCCTCTATAACATAGGTACTTGTGCTTAAGATTACTGTCTTTCTGAATATCAAATATTTTTAGACTTAACTTGGAATTGGTATTTGCCATCGATCACTGATATTCTAATAAATTCCTATACAATGTGATAAAACCTGTTACACATATTTACACAGACATGTAGAAATCTGAGTATATACAAAACTGTAGCCTACCAATCTTATGGCATTTCCCCTAATCTCTTACACTCATTTAATACCCTTGTCATTAGATAATTGTTCATGGTCTCCACCCTCCTGTTTTTACTTTTTATTTTATTTTCTTGTTTCAGAACTTTTGTTTGTTTGTTTGTTTATTTATTTATTTATTTTTATGGCTGGCTTAGTCTGTCCTGAGGGCAGCACTGGCACAGCATGTGGTGCCGGGGATCGAACTGCGGTCTCTGCAGCCGCCTAAGCTTTCCTAAGCAGGTACTTTAGACTACTGAGCCGTCCTGCTGAGCCCCTTCTTTTTATTTTTATTTTATTATTATTTTTTCTTGTTTCAGAACTTTTGTTTGTTTATTTATTTATTTCCTGTTTTTAGACTCACTTTAGTAAATTAGGTGCGATCATGAACTGGCTGTCTCACAGAGCCAGTGGCTGCGGAGGACATTTGTCCATTATAGAAAGACGGGGGCCAGCAAGATAGCTCAGCAGACTAAGTCTTTGCTGAGGCAAGCTCAGGGACCTGGTTCGATCCCGGTACCACCTGCCAGGTCAGGCCCACTCACCTCCCCCAGTGCCAGTGACCTAGTCTGCGCATGGTGACAAATGCCTAGAATCCCAGCCCGGATCACTGGGTCTGAGCGGCGTGTTGAGATCCTGTACCAAATACATAAATTTAAGGGGTGGGAATGGGGAGCAGTGGAGACAGGGAACTCATTTGGTTAAGCTGTGAACTGTTAAGATGATTTATTTATTTATTTATTTATCCCTTTGAGACAGGGTCTTGCTATATGCAGCTCAGGCTGGCATTGAGTTCACTTTGTAGCCCAGGCTGGTCTCGAACTCACAGTCATCCTCCTGCCTCAGCCTCCCAAGTGCTGGGATTACAGGCATGTACCTCCATGCTCGGCTGCTTAGATGGCCCATAAACCTCACTCCTTCCCCTCCTCCCCCGACATAGAGTGAATGTTGATGTATTGTCACCTACCAAATCTGATGTTCATTCTGGTGAATGTTGACGTATTGTCACCTACCAAATCTGATGTTCATTCTGGGTTGGTTTTCTATGTCTGGGTGGGGGGTGCCGGTAGGCTCGCGGCTAGGCTACCACAGGCCATCATGACCCTGTGAAGTGTAGGCAGATTTCCAGCCCATCTACACAGGAGTTCTCAGAGGAAAGGGGCCTCTTTAACAGGGCCCTTGGGGACCCTGGGGACCCTGGGGACCCTGGGGGCTGTGGCGCTGTGGCACTGTGTCCTCAGGCAGCCCACACTTGCAACAGTCTGGTCCAAAGGATCTGGCAGTTTCTCTGTTGGCAGTTTCTGTGCTGATTGATGAGGCTAAAGAGGATGCAATAGTCTCAGGCACAAAAGCACCTTTCAGGGCCCAGTGGAAGCCAGTGGTGATACATGGCGGCATTCTGCAAAAACAAAAAGAAAACAGCTTATCCCGCTGCTGTGGGCTTCCGCAACACGGGCTGCTTTCTCCCTCCTGAGCCCTGCTTGGCCCTGTGGAGAAACTGTTTTGTAACTCCTGAGGCTGTGTGCAATATCTTGGTGAAAGGGGGGTTGTTCTCTGTGCTGGAGTCAGTACAGAACTCTAGCGCACTGCCGAAGACGCAAGGGGTTCACAGGTGACAAAGTCGAGTGTTTACAAGGCATGGAGACGCATGTCATCCCAGCACTCCAGGAAGCTGAGGCAGGAGGATCTCACGCTCAAGCCCAGCCAGAGCCACTTGGCCAAGTTAGTGAAATCCTGCCTCAAAAAAAAAAAAAAAAAAAAAAAAAAAAAAAAAAAAAAAAAAAAAAAAAAAAAAAAAAAAAAAAAAAAAAAAAAAAAAAAAAAAAAATTATGATAGGACCGTGAATGTAGCTCAATGTAGAGGCCCCGAGTTCAGTGCCCTGAAGGAATTAACCAGTAGCAAATACTGAATTCATTAGTGTTTCATACCAGGCTGAGAGGAAATAAAGTACAAAGTGTATGTGCTAGAAAACAAGCTGTTCTGAGAACATCCATGCTGACCGCCTCCAAAGCGGAAGTCGCAGAGCATCCAAGGCTTAGTGCTGAGAGGAAAGGATTCCTTGTGGTCCTGTGGCTGGCATTCCCTGTTTCATTGGTTTCCAAGGTAAGATATGAATTGTTTACTAAAGGAAATCAGCGTAATAAGTCTTCTCTGGCACAGATTTTTAGAATCTGAGTGGAGCCATTGGGATGTTGCTCAAGATTTGCAGAATGGGGTGGAGGGTGTGTGTGTGTGTGTGTGTGTGTGTGTGTGTGTGTGTGTGTGTGTGTGATAGCATATTAAAGTCTTTTTTTTTGTATCAGCATTTTTGCAGTCTGGAAATCTGTTTAGGGTGGCTCAGTTTTATTTGTGTGGAGGTGGGATTGTGTGGTGTGTATTTTAATATTCAAGTCAGTTGTTCAAGATAAGATGTGCTCTGTTGTTTTGTCAGGGAAAGTTTGAGCTGTTAACCAAGTTAGAGATGGGGTGATCTTAACTTTGATAAAGAGAGGAGGACTTTGGGTCCCAGGACAGGTATCTCTGTGAACAGGCGGGATACAGAGGCGGGACGCTGAGCAACACCCCCACTTCACGACTGTAGCACCCCGTTACTCCAGTTGTGGCAACCCAAAATGTCTCTGCATGCTGCCAAGTGTGCCCTGAGGTCCAGTAGCACCCAGCTTTGAGGACCCTGTCCTTGGACGATGGAGTGTGGGTAGGATGGGGTGCCAAGGAGTTAAGCTTATGCCATCTCAAAATGTACCCGAGTGGCTGCCTGGGTCACTTTCCTGTCGTTGGGACAACTGCCCTGCACCCACAGCTTAAAGCGGGAGAGGTTTATTTATTTATTTATTCATTCATTTTTGTCTTTTTGACACAGCTCAGGTTGACCTTGAGCTCACTTGGTAGCGATCTCGCAGCGATCCTCCTGCCTCAGCCTCATGAGTGCTGGGATTACAGGCATGAGCCACCACTCCCGACTACGGAGAAGTTTATCCTGGCTCACAGTTTTAGAGGATCCAGTGTGTAGTCGGCTTGCTCGAAGGTAGGAAACTGGGTAGAAGGATCTGGTGGAAGAGAACTGCTCAAAGTAGGGCAGCCGAGAGGAGCAAGAAGAGCAGGATGGGAAAGGAAGGAGGGAGGGAAACACTTCCAGCCCATGCCCTGGTGACTGCCTCTTCTTAGAATGCCCTGCCCCTCCTAAAGGCCCCGCCCCTGAGAAGATCCTCACCCTTCCGGAGAAGGCTCCGCCTCTCAGCAACAGGTCAGTTCTGAGCCCTTGGACCCAGGCACCTCCGAAAGCGGTGGAGATGAGCGAGGCTTCCAGAACACACTTTCCTCTTGCAGAACTCCATCTGCCCTTTTATGCCCTGACACATTTACTTTTTTTTTTTTTTTTTTGGTCTAAAATAAAAGCATCACTCTTTCCTCATTTCTTCACACTTGACCCTCTTACCGAGATCTCCACGTGCACGTAAAATTCACTGACTCCTCTTTGCTTCGATCTTTAAAGTTTTTAATTTTTCTCAGGCATGTTTGCAGTAGCTTACGTGCGCATTCCCCAAGAGAGGCTGGAACGCAGATAGAATGCTGCGTCACTCCTCGCGTCACTTTGAGTCTCTCTTTGCGTCACTCCTGCGTCACTCTTTGCGTCACTCCTCCCAGCCCCTGTGCCCCGATCTCGCACTTCCTTTCCCGCCGGCCCAAGAGCCATCTGCCTGTTTCCTGCCATCTCCCTTTTCCTTTGCTCTTGTGTTATACTTTGGGTTTCTTGCGTGAGAGGAACCGTGTGATGTTGGAGCCTTTGCGAGTGATTCGTCTCCCTCACTCACCGTCATGGTTTCCAGGTGCATCCGTGTCCTGCACGTGACCCAGCTTCTCCCTGGAGGCGGAGAGGCTCCCCTGCATGCGGATACCACATTTCCTGTGTCGGTTGATCTGTCGGGGAACATATAGAGCACCCCAAAGAGTCAAGGGCGAGCTCTGGGGACCGCTTGCCTACGAGGGTCCATGCTGAGGTGACGCTGGGCTCCTGTTAGCGGCAGTGGAAACGTAGAGCCAGCTGTCAGGGTCAGTGGCTTGGGCACTGCTGCCCACCATAAGAGCCATGTCCGCACCTGTGGGGATCAGAGTCCCAGAGGATAGTTGATCGTTGTCATTGAGCAGCAGGGGCCTGCCGTGTTAGCAAGTGGGGACACTGAGGCCACGAACAGGCGCCCCACCTGGAAGGTGTCCCTTAATCACTTGCTCCGTGGACCCTTCTCCTGGAGAAGCAGTGGACGTAGCTAAGATGTGGTTGGTTCAGGCAGCCGCCAAGAACACGGGCACTGTGAGCTGAGGTAGAGGAGGAGCCTGGGAAGGGGCCAGTGGCATTTGCCTCGAAAGAAACCATCTCCTCCCCTCCGTGGCCCCTGACGACCTTCAGTGCCTTTCCGTGGCTTGGCCCTCCCTTGCTGCGTGGCCACATGCAGGCTGCGTGGCCTCTCTGGGCTTGCTTTTTCTCATCTTCAGGGTGGAAATAACAAGTGAGCCTAGGGTTGTGGGGAGGGAGGTCCGGTCAGGAACCGGAACAGAGCGTGGTATCTGCCCATTGGCCGTCTTTTCCCAGCTCAAGCAGGGCATGGGGATAAGGGTGTTTAGTGTCACCAAGGCCCTTTGGGACCTGTGGGTGCTTCCTTTCCTATGGCACCGTGTTCCTTCGCAGACCTTTGGGTAGTAGGGGCTGCACGCCAAGCTCTCAGCCCAGGGATATTCCTTGGGTTGCTGGCTGTTCTCAGGTGTTCTGGCTCCACACCCCCTCACTTTGGACAGCAGTGGTGGGGGTTGTGTCAGGGGCTGTTTATACAGGTGACAGGGAAGCTGGGTCCCCGGTGACAAGCTGGCTGGAATTTCAGGATAGCAGTTGGTTGTGGCCAGCCCCTCCTGGATCGTTGAGTTCCAGCTCTCTGCATCCAAGCAACTGTGGATCAAAAATATGCAGAAATAAATTTGCGTTCAGCCAGGCATGGGAGTGTGTGCCTGGATGCCAGCAACTCAGCAGGCTGAGGCGGGAGGGCTCAAGTTCAAGACCAGCCTGGGCAACTTTGTGTGTCCTTGTCTCAAAAAGTTGTGGTGGAGAGGAAAGTAGCCTTCCACAGAGCACTTCCTCGGATGCCTGAGGCCCTGCCAAACAGAGCCAACCAAAGCCAAAACACATACAGACCTTTTTTGTCATTATTATTATTATTATTATTATTATTATTATTATTCTGTCTTTTTGAGACAGGGTCTCACTATGTAGTTCAGGCTGGCTTCGAGCTTGCTTTTGTAGCCCAGGCTGGTCTCGAACTCACACTGATCCTCCTGCCTCAGCCTCCCAAGTGCTGGGATTACAGGTGTGCGCCACCACACCTGGCTTTGTCATCATTATTGCCTAAACAAAACAAAACAAGGGAAACCAGTACAGCGGCTGGATGTGGCGGCACAAGCCTGCAGTCCTAGAAATTGCTGGGAGGCTGAGGCAGGACCGTCGCAAGTTCGAACCCATCTTTAGGCAACTTGGTGAGAGCCTTTCTGAAAATAAAAAAATAACAGTGAGGGGCTGAGGCTGCAGCCTGTGTTTCCATTGTCTGAGGGCCAGGCTCACGGGGTGGGGGTGGGGGACCTGTTTCGGTTCCCACTGGGATTTTTGAACAGGGCAGGCCCTTGAGGTTTGAACCCACATGAGCAAGGAGGAGGGGGCAGGGCAGCAGGTTCAGGAATTTCTAGCAGATGGGCGCTTCCCTAAGCGCAGCTGTGAGCTTGCAGCAGCTGGGACGCAGGCCCTGCTCTTCGGGGACCTAGAGCCTGGGCAGCCAGTGGGCTGTTTCGACAGTGATTCTTTCCCTCAGATATAGACAGTGACACAAGGCAATAAGAACGGGGCACTGTGACCTGTCCTGGTGTCCTCTCTGGAAACATGTGACAACCCTGACGAGGAGGCCTGGGCTTGCCCGTGTTGACCCAGGGCTCACGTGAATAGGCGTAGACTCAGGCACAAGCTCTCCACTTTGAATCCCGGCTGCACTGGTCGCTTTGGTGTGCAGCTTCGGGTGTTGCCTGACACCGTCTCTATTTTCTCTTTGTCTAAAAACAGGGGCAGTCTAGCCTAGTGGTTGATGCCCATCATCCCAGCTACTCAGGAGGCTGAGGCAGGAGGATCACTTTTGGGACCAGGAGTTCAAAGACCAACCCGGGCAATGCAGCAAGATACTGGTTCACAAAACAAAACCAAGCACGGCCTGGTGGGGAGGCTCACGCCTGTGTCACCAGCACCGAGGGAGGCTGAGGCAGGCTGGTCCATTGCACATTTTAGTCTGCCTGGGGCAACTTAGCGAGTGAGAACCACAAGAAGAAGGGGTGGAAGGGTGGGTGGCTCCTTGGCGAGTGCTCCTGGGTGCGACCCCCAGCATAGCATTGAGTGGGGTCACTGCTTCAGATTTAACAAGGCTCCTGGTCCCCAGGTATGGGTCACAGTCTGGGTTGGGTTTAGGGTCTCCAGAGTGCATACTGACATCTTGTGTGTGGGTGGCCAGCTGGCCAGAGTGCCCACCTGGGTGAGTCAACAGGCCTGAGCTTGGCCCGGGTTGGTCGCCTGCCCCCGTTATGACCTTGGGAAGGCCTTTCCACTGTTCCCTTCAGCTGGCTCCCTCCGCTCGGTCGGGCAGGTGGTTGTTTGGTCATCAGGCAGGCAGTAGGTCTAGAGGCTTCGGTTGCCCCATCCTTGGGTTTATTGATTCAGCAAATGTTTAGGGAGGGAGGAGGGCCTTCGGGGAACTAGGAGCTAGGCTTGTTGGGCCCAGCTGCAAGTCCACAAAAAAAGCATCAGAAAGAAACAAGTTGTCTGGGGCCGGGGAGATAGCTCTGTGGCACAAGTGCCTGCCTGGCAAGTGCAATGTGAGTTGGCATCTTGGTCCGGCAAAAAAAAAAAAAAAAGAAAGAAAAAAGAAACAAGTTGTCACCACAGAGGAGCACGGAGGTCACGGCCGAGGTCACGGCCACTCTCTCTCTGGGGCAAATGTTTCAGCTCACATTACTCTGTTTCCAAAACCAAAGGGAGCTTCCCCACCTCTGGCGAGGGAGCTGCCAAGCGCCCTTTCTCCAAGGGCGCGTGTCCCTCAGGGAATCCATTTGTCAATTCGAATTCCTGTGTAGCCATAGCCATCGGCGGCGTCTGGCTTTAGGGAGTCTAAGCGCCTGTGGACTCCCGAGGGGCTTTCGCTTCTCCCTCATTCTCACTTCAGATCCTGCCGCATCTGCAGCGCAGCGCGCTCTCCAGCAGCGCGCTCTCCTTCCGCGCGCAGGGGCTCCGGGCAGGTAGGTAGCACATCGGGGGCTCTTTGTCCGCGCCTCTGCGCTTCCTCCGTCCCTCCGTCCCTCCGTCCCCTTCCCTTTTGCACAAGGCCTCATTGCCTGGCACCTACCTTGGCTTCTGCTCTGTACTTATCTCCTGGAAAGAGAAAAAAGCATGCTGCACTTGGGCTTGTGTGTCGGATTCAATTCATTTCACAGCATGGTCTCGCGGCGTCCATCTCTGTTCCCGTACGTAGATGGCTTGAGTTGATCCTTGAGGGCCGGGGTGCTTTCCTGTGGCACCATTTCCTCCTCCATCCACCACCCCCTCCTTTTGCAGGGCAGCTCCCCGGAGCATATTAACAATGACCGTGCAGCCCGTCAAGGCCCCACTGGCTCCAGGGTGGAGCTCATCAGGGAGCAGAGCCTGGTTCTTTCGGTTCTAGCTGGGATCCGTTCTCTGCATCCCCGCCAGGCTGCGGATCCCTGAAGGCCTCATCGTGTTCCCCAAGGCCGGCTAGACTCTTGCTGCTGCAGTGTGGCCTGGTTAAGGGGTGTCCTGTTCTTCTCTCGTCTCCCAGCTGCTGTCCTGGCAGGAAGTTCCTGGGAGACAGGAGATGCCGGAAGCAGCTAAGACTACTGATAGGTTCTGGCCCCAGCATGGACTGCTAAAATCATTATGGCGGGCATCTAATAGGGCCGAGGCCTTTAAAACAAAGACTGCCTCCCCACTTCTTCTCTCAACTCAGTTCAGGGCATAATTTACTGTCACCCTTCCCACCGCCTCAGGGAAGACACCCAGTCAGCTTCTTAGATACACCCAAACATCCCCTTGACACCCTCCCCTGGCAAAAGGCCATAAAAGCCTCAGTCTCCCTTTGTCCAGTTCACAGAATTCTTGACCTCCCCAAACTCTCGCTGTGTACTCAAAGAAAATAGAGCCCCTTTCCCTTTTTCCTTCTGCCTGTTTCTCTGCTGCACCGAGAACCTATCAATACTCCTTAAGCCGGGCGTGGTGGCTCACGCCTGTAATCCCAGCACTTGGGAGGCTGAGGCAGGAGGACAAAAAAACCCATACTCCTTAGTGTGGGCGTTCAACAGTCAATGCACTTGAGCCCAATTCCGGGCTGGAGATTGGCTCCAGCCAACAGTGTCCTTGGCGTGTGACCTTCAGCCCTATGCCCCCCAGGCCGGGCCAGTGTGGTTGACCACGTTCTTCTTCTTCTTCTTCTTCTTCTTCTTCTTGTTCTTCTTCTTGTTCTTGTTCTTCTTCTTCTTCTTCTTCTTCTTCTTCTTCTCCTTCAGTGCGGTTGACCACCTTCTTCTTCTTCTTCTTCTTCCTCTTCAGTGCGGTTGACCACCACCACCTTCTTCTTCTTCTTCTTCTTCTTCTTCTTCTTCTTCTTCTTCTTCTTCTTCTTCTTCTTCTTCTTCTTCTTCTTCTTCTTCTTCTTCTTCTTCTTCTCCTTCTTCTTCTTCTCCTTCTCCTCCTCCTCCTCCTTCTCCTTGTTCTTCTTCCTCCTCTTCCTCTTCTTTCTCTTCCGCTTCCTCTTCCTCTTCCTCTTCTTTTCTTCTTTTTTTTTGTCTTTTTGAGGCAGGGTCTCACTATGCAGCTCAGGCTGGCCTTGACCTCACTGCTGTAGCCCAGGCTGGTCTTGAACTCATTCCAATCCTCCTGCCTCAACCTCCCAAGTGCTGGGATTACCGGCATGTGCCACCACGCCCAGCTTCGACTGTGTCCACGCTCGGCGAGCCACAGCCAGGGCATTCCCACTGGTGGGCAGCTGTCCTCACCAGGACTGTCTCATCTTCCCACATGGCACCTCAGCCCCCACAGAACATGATTCCCCAGCTCCTGCTGTCCCTGGGGACCTGGCAACCCTAGAGATCCCCGATGTGCAGACTTACGGTATGTGACCTTTTACGTCCAGTGGAGGTCACCCAGCGTCGTGTCTGTGAGGTGCATCTGAGGACCCCTTCCCTTCTCTCACGCTGAGTCCGTCCTACTCCACATTGGGGATGGACCCGTGGTATCCATCATTTCTCCGTCACCAAGGCCCCTAAATCCTTGTGTTGTTGGCATGTCTTTCCCACTCGTGTCTGGGCTGCAGTAGCTGGAGAATTTTCCATCGTGGGTAAGCAGGGCAGGAGCCTCGCTGCCCCTACTGCTGAGTGCCCTGGGAAAGGTGACACCAGCCAGCCTGACCTGGGGGAGCAGAAGTGGGGAGGGCAGTGCAGCTAGCTCCAAGACTGACAGACAGGGCGTCTCTGCTGCAGCTCCTGCCTCCACCTGCGGTACCCCTTCTTCAGCCTGCAGTTTGCGGGTGCATTTGGGTGGTTCCTAATGTCACTTTCACTTGGGGGTCCTTTGAGCCACGCAGGCGCTGGGCTGTGACGCTACCCATGATGCGTCCAGACTGTGTGCAACTTCTGGCAAAGTCACCCCTTCTGAGGTGCTCCTGGTGTTGCCTGAGGAAGACCCGGAGCAAGGGACATATCCTGGGAGTTGCACAGGGGATATTTTTTTTTGCAGACACCCCTGCGGTGGGATCTTTTAGGGCCTGTTGGAAGGAAGAGCAGGCTGAGAAGTTCTCGTTGGAAACCTAGCTGTACATGGGCCCCACGGCTGGCCTAGAACCGTCTTATGCTTTAAGAACAGCGGTTTTCAACCTGTGGGTCGCGACTCTGGTGGGGGTCAAACGACCAAAACACAAGGGTCGCCTAAAGCCATCGGAAAATACATATTTAAACCCATGCTATGCCATGGTGAAATGTTATTTATTGGAATTAGTAATAAATATTTCTCAACATATCATTAAATATTGTTTTTGTGATTAATCACTATGTTTAAAGTATATTTGATTCGTGGCAATCAGAATTACATAATGCATGTCAGGTATTTACATTCCGAATCATAACTGTAGCAAAAATGACAGTTTTGAAGTAGCCACCAAAATTATTTTTTGGTTTGGGGTCACTGCAAAATGAGGAACTGTATTGCAGGGTCATGGCATTAGAAAGGTTGAGAACCGCTGTTTAAGAATGACAGCATAGAGGCCAGGGGTATAGGAAATGGCAGAGAAAGAAGTATAGCCGTGTCTGTGGCTCTGCCGGCTGCTAGGTACCCTGAGGTCAGTGCCCGCGGGTGAACTTTACCCCAGAGCTGCCTGGCACCATGGGTGTGTGTGTGTGTGCACACGCGCGTGCGTGTGCGCCAGCTGTGAGTTGAACCAGGATTTCATCGTTTCCAGATCAGAGATGATTAAAATCTACTCTGAGATTACAGGGAAATCCAAGGAGTGGAGCCCTGGACCCCAAAGTCCATACATAAGGATCAGCGTGACAGGCGGATGGATGAACAGACTCAGTCAGGAGGCCCCACCACTGTCCCGTTGCCCTGACTTTGCTAAGGGTCTCCCTCAGGTGATGATTCTCACCCCAGCGCAACTCTGAAGTGGGCTGGATATGTCCAGCTGTCCCCGAAGGACGGGTCTATTGGGGAGTGGCAGATGGGGCCCAGGGATGCAGCTCAAGCTCCCTCCCAGGCCCGGGGTGCAGCCCCCAGCCCTCCTCCATGTGGCTCCACGTGTCCACCGTGCCAAAGGTGAGGTACCCACTTCTCACCCGGTGCTCCCACTACGGGACCCATCCTGCGGCTTTGCCAGGCTGAGCCTGCACCTTGTGCAACTGTGCCTGGTGTCCAGCTGTGGAACTGGCCAGGAGAGCAGGCGAGGGGAGGGACTGCGGCTCAGGTCCCTGTCCGCCCCAGGCAGACTCGAATTCGCTGCAGAATGCAGCTGCATTGGCAGAAGCCGCATGTGCGTCCCCTGGTCCCAAATGCTGGCCCCGTCAGCTCTGTGCAGGGTGCGGTGTGGGTGAGGACGGCTTCCTGTCCCATGGCCAAAGCCCTGTGGCTTTCTGCACGTGGGAGCAGCAACACCTGCTTCTCCCCCCTGCCCTTGTGGCCATGCAGCTGCACCTGTTTTGGTTCATTAGAGGTCACCCGATTGGGCAGTTGACTTTTGTTGTTAGTCAATTTAATTTGTTACTCATAATAAAATCCGGAACTTACCTGGCCCCAGAGCCCCAGGAGCCCCAGGTGGTTAAGCATGTTTACAAAAAAACTCAAGTGCCGTGCAGTGCCCCGCTCCTGCCTGCGGGGAAAGCTGCAGAAGGCAAAAATCCTCAGCAGGAAAGGGGTGGCCAGGGCGCTGAGTCGCCTCTTGAAAACTGAATTTAGCTCATTTCTCATTAAGCCAATAAATGTAGGCCGAAGGGACAGTTGTTCCGGATTTACCTGGCTGTCTCCAGAGCAGGGGGACCACGCTGGGTGTGGTGGCACACACTCCTAATCACGGCCAGGAGGCTGAGACAGAAGAGTCACCACAAGATCAAGGCCAGCCCGGGCTTCCTAAGGAGTTCGAAGCCAGCCTGAAATACGCAGCGAGATTTCAAACGTTAAAACGAATGAAAAGCTGGACCAAGCTATCACAGTACTTACGGTGGGCCCTCGTTATGGTGTGTCTCTTGATGTCCACCCAAACCCATCTGTGTTCACAAGGGGGCGCTGTGTAGAGCTGGACGGATCTGGGGCGTGTGACACTGGGTTTAAAGGTGCGCAATTTAGTTCTGGGTGTGGATGGTGACAAGAATAACGCTTGGGATGGGCAGTGCCACCCAGGAGGCGGCAGCCTGGTGGGACCGGAAGGAAAGGGAGGCCACGGCCACTGCGCGGCGGCCACCTTCCGCTGGGCCTGCCCCTGGGCTGTTTCTCCTCCTCGATGCTCCTCTGCCTTGGAGCCGGCCCGCTGTGGACTGGAACCTGTCTGAAGTATCAGCTAAAATACATCTTTCCTCTTTTAACTGGTGGGTGTTGGGTGTTTGGTCTTGGCCACAAGAAAGTAGCTGAGAGGTAGACCCGAACCCAGGAACACATCCGTGCTGTAGTTCTGATTTTGCCCATCCCAAGTGTTATTTTGCCCTCCTTGGGCAGTGCTAAGGGTGGCAGTCGGGACCTCACACAGACTGTGCTCGCTACCACCAAGTTTCATCTCTAGGGCAAATGCTGCATTAAAAACAAAACAAAACAAAACACCTTAAAATGCAAAAATAAAAAACAATTTAAATCAAGACTGAGCCGGGCATGGTGGCACACGCCTGTAATCCCAGCACTTGGGGGGCTGAGGCAGGAGGATCGGTGCAAGTTCGAGACCAGCCTGGGCTACAAAAGTGAGCTCAAGGCCAGCCTGAACTGCATAGCGAGACCCTGTCTCAAAAAGACAAAAAAACAAAAAACAAAAAAGAAAAAGAAAAAATAAATCAAGACTGATCGGACCCCATTCAGCCCAAGGTCAGCCCCTATGAGATCTTGCTTTTATTTAAAATTGAAATGGCGCTCACAAAACTGCGCGTGGCCACTCCGTCTTCAAGTGAACAGCACACCTGCCTGTTTTCAGGGCCTCTGGGTGCTGGTTTCTCCCATGCTGAGAATTGTTCTGGGAAGCTGGGAGATTATGAGGCTGTTTACGTGCGTGTGTGCATGCGTGCGTGTGTGTGTGTGTGTGTGTGTGTGTGTGTTGCACGTTTTTTAAAGCAAAGTTTCTATGTGGGGGGCCCGTTGTTTAATTTTCCAAAGCTCTCTTATTTTTAGTGTTGGGTTGTTAAGGAAAGTGTTACATTTTATCTTTGTATGTTGCGGGCTCCAGGACCCTAGGGAATGGCAGTGGGGGGCGGGTGTGCATCCCAACGATCTCCAGGGAAACAGGAAGTGAGGCTGGCCGGCCAGCGGCCAGCGCTGTGCATTCATAGGTGAGAACCCTGCAACACCTTTTGATCTTTGGACTTCAAAGGGGAGGCTGAAGGGGAAGGGGATCCTGGTAGTTCCACCTCTGTCTCCTCCACGGAAAGGTCACATGACACAGTGTTGGGCGCACCACCCCTTGGCCCGATCCAAGAAGCTGAAGTTCTGAAGTTCGGGGTGATTTTCTGGGAGCTCTGAGGCCAGGAAGGGACCTGGGAGGGGTTGTTCCCTGGAAGTTCCTTTCTGTGTTCACCTGAGGCCAAGCTCTCCGCAGCGCTCTTTCCTTAGGCAGGGTGTGGAGCTTCGGAGTTGTGAGGGGCCAGTGTAGAGCAGGGCTTTATTTCTCAGCATGAGAACTTCCTGCTTCCCAGCTGCCTGCTGCCTGTCCCGCTCCTGTGTGTGCCAGTGGCCTCAGCTGGGCTTTAGATCTGGCTTATTTTTGGCCAATTTCCTATCCATCATTCCCAACTTTCCCAGCATCCCCCAGCCCCCAAGCCTTGAGGATGAATGCACCTGGTAGCCCTTAAATGATGCTTTTCTTATGGGGCTATTACATCTTCTTCTTCTTTTTTTTTTTTGGCTTTTTTGGCTTTTTGAGATAGGGTCTTGCTATGCAGTTCAGGCTGGGTTTTTTGGCTTTTTGAGACAGGGTCTTGCTATGTAGTTCAGGCTGGCCTTGAGCTCACTTTTGTAACCCAGGCTGGTCTCAGACTTGCACTGATCCTCCTGCCTCAGCCTCCCGAGTGCTGGGATTACAGGCGTGAGCCACCACGCCCGGAGAGGCTATTATATCTTGATTCTTTATTTTTAGATTATGACCCACTCAGCTTGCCCTGGAGGTGAGACTGGCGCAGCATGAGGAGCAGGGGATCCAACCCTGGTCCCTGCGGTTGCCTAAGCTTGCCTAAGCAGGTACATTAGACCACTGAGTTATCTCACTAGCCTTTTTTTTTTTTTGTCTTTTTGAGACACGGTCTCGCTGTGTAGTTCAGGCTGGCTTTGAGTTCACTTTTGTAGCCCAGGCTGGTCTCAAACTCACACTGATCCCCCTGCCTCAGCTGCACAAGTGCTGGGATTATAGGTGTGACAGGGGTGCACCACCACGCCCAGCTCAAGGTAACCCCCTCTCCCCCCTTTTTTTAGTGGTACCAGGGATTGAACTCAGGACCTTGTGCTTGTCAGGCAAGCACTTATTCCACTGAGCCCTGTCTCCGGCCCCTGTATCTTAATTCTTGAGAGGAAATTCCAGCATTTCGTGTCTCCCCCTTTGAGGCGCACTGTTTTGCCTCTGTGTGTGAGCCTGCTGGAGAGCTTCCCAGGCGGCCTCCAGAGGCACAGAAGTGTTACCTGGCAGTGCGGTTATTTTATGACATACTAGAGCTTTATTGGAGAGCGCTTGGCCTGTTATTTTTAGTTCTCCTGACAGATGTTCATCTTGGGGAGACGTGAACGCCGCGGGGGCTCATGGGAAAGTGGGGACCCGGCTGTGGGCTGGGATCTGAGTGGAAACCCAAAGGTGTCTGTCTGTGACCTCTGTGGGAGCCCAGAGGGCAGGGACTGCCGGGGTCATTCCAGCCTTGTGTACCTGGCCTGCACCCACCCCCTGCCCCCATGGGCCACAGAGCAAGTATCCATGGCCACTTCAGGTCACCAGTAAGGCCAATGCTGCTGCATCTTGGTACGTGGACCACAAACATGAGGGCCAGTGGTTTCCCTGGGAATGTGTCAAGTGACAGGAAACTGGTGTTGCCTGGTGCGTGCTTGAAATGTGGCTGTGGGAGCTGCCGGCCCAGCCCTCCCCTCCCCGTGGGGCGGCAGGAGGATGTCAGCGCTATTCCACCCAGGAAGCGAGTCCTAGCGATGAGGTGTCCGGATCTCTTCCTGCAGTGGGGAGGGTACTTCTGAAAATCTTTTCTTTTTTAATTTTATTTTATTTTCTTGTTTCAGAACTTTTGTTTGTTTATTTATTTATTCTTATGGCCAGTTCAGCCTGCCCTGAGGGCAGGGCTGGTGCAGCATGTGGTGCCAGGGATTGAACCGCGGTCCCTGCAGCCGCCTGCAGGCACTTTAGACCACTGAGCCATCCTGCCGGGCCCCTACTTCTGAAAATCTTTTCTCAGGCTGGGCAGCATCATTCTAGTTCATCAGATGCTCTGATTACCTTACTGAACACCTACTCGTCCCCCAGGAGACCAAGGCACAGAAAATGGGTTCTTAGGACCAGGAAGTGATTCCTAGGATCAGGATGTCGTGGGTCCGTGTCTGCTCCAAACCTAGGTCTACCCCGGCTCCAGCATCCCTGGGACATACACTGGTCACTGTATCTGCGGCTTGCGGATCTGATAAGAGCTTGGAAAGAGCTGATGTGGATCGAGTTGCATTTCCCAGAGCTCACGTTCTGTCCGGGCTGCCGAGGAGGCAGGCGGTGTGGCTATGGCTGACCATCTAGCTGTCTATGAGCTTGGCTGCAGAAAGATGGGGGGCCCGGTGGAGGAGAGGAGGCCGAAAGAGGAGGCTGTCAGGGTTGGCTCTCTGCCAGCAGCGAGCAGCACAGGAACACCGTTGGCTCTGATGAAATTAAATTCCTTCTGAGGAAATTAACAAGGCAGCCCCGCAGTGCGGGTCCTGCCGAGCCGGTGAGCTGATCACAATTCGTAACTGAATATTCTTGGGCCCTAAGGACCTGATTCTGTCTCCCTCGTGGGGCACCTGGCCTCCCCAGTCCCCAGCTTTTGTCTGGAGCTGAGGTGGTGCCTGCTGCTTAGTAGGAGCATAGAGCTGTCGTCGGAGGTCCTGGGTGATGCTGCAAACAAGGGTCCCCCGTTTTGCTGCCTAATAAACTTTAATGAGGAAACTAACAGAGCCCTGCAGTGTGGCTGTCTCGGCAAGCCAGACAGGTTGCGTGGAAAGGTGGAAAGGGTTTTTCCAGGTGCAGAGAACAATCTCCTTATGAAGAAACACTGGCGGCAGCAGAGCGAGGGTGTGGATGTTGCGACACCGCCCCCGGGGAACACAGGTTCCCTGGGGTTGTAGCTTGCGTGTCAGAGGCGTCCTTCTTCCAGCCAGCCTTTGTCCCATCAGGGGACTTCGTCTGGATATCCAGGGCTTTCTGTCTTTCTAGGATGATATCCAGGGCCCCGCCTGATGAGGAAATGTTTGTGTGGTTGGATTTTCCTTTCTGCGTTTTCTTGTTGGGACCTCGGCGACAGCCCGTGGGGTCCTCGGAGGAGCTGGAGATGAGGGCGGGAGTCGCTCGCTCGTTTTCTAGTAACAGTGTCGGAAGTGTACGCAGGGGCCAGGCTGGCTGCAGGGGACAAGAGGCTGCAGGGCTCCTGATGGGGAGACTACTCGGAGCCTCTCTTTTCTGGTGAAAATGAAACAGTCCCTATGGTTTTAGGAACCAGTGCCCCTGGACACCTGCTGAAAAGCGGTCTCTTGTGTGTCACTGGGGACCTTGCAATAGGTAGATCTATTTATTTATTTACTTATTTATTTATGGTGTGGGAGGGCCGGGGTTCGAACTCACCACTGTGCACTTGCCAGGTGGCACTTGTACCATGGAGCTATCTCCCCAGCCCCCAAATGGGTGTATTTTCATTGCCACTTCCGAGTCTTTCCTTTGCTGTCTCTGTGGATAATGCAGTGCATTGGGATGCTTCATTTTGCCCTTTAGAAGTTGAGGACATTTTCTGTCCTTGCCCCTCAACTCTGTTACCGGTGGCAGCCCCAGCTCCAGAAAACCTGGAATCAGCCATCTTTCGCCTGCCTCTACCGCTACTGTGCCGTTATCACAGGCAGGCCTCCCCAGGCCGCTCTCCTCGCAGTTCGGACCACACAATTTCCAGTTTTTTAAAAAAAATGTGTTTGGTACAGGGTCTCACTACGTAGATCGACTCGTAGTGATCCGACTGTGTTCAGTCTCCCAAGCTCTGGGATTACAGGCCCGGGCCGCCACCCCCAGTCTCGGTCGGTCTCAGAGCACTCAGGCGGGCAGGGCCGGCACATTGCACTGGGGATCGAACCTCGGCCCCAGTGTCTGCCTAAGCAGGCGCTTTTGTCCGCTGAGCTATCGAGCCAGACCCCAGTTTCCAATTTTAAGTTCTGCATCTTCCATTTCGTTTTTTTTTGTGTCTTCCATTTCCGCCTTCACGTTCCCATGCAGGCCGTGTGCGGCCCTTTCCTGTCCTTCCCACCATCTGCAAAACTGCTGTACTTAATTCCAAAAATGGCTCAGGAGGCACAAGTGCCTGCTGGGCAAGTGCAAGGTCGTGAGTTTGAACCCCAGTCCCACAAAAAAAAAAAAAAAAAAAAAAAAAAAAAAAAAAAAAAAAAAAAAAAAAAAAAAAAAAAAAAAAAAAAAAAAAAAAAAAAAAAAAAAAAAAAAAAAAAAAAAATGGCTCAGGAGACTTTTTTTTTTTTTAAAAAGACATGCATTTTTATTTATTTATTTACTTATTTATTTATTATGGCCAGCTCAGCCTGCCCTGCCCTGGGGGCGGAGCTGGCACAGCATGTGGTGCCGGGGATTGAACTGCGGTCCCTGCTGCAGCCTAAGAGTTCCTAAGCAGGCGCTTTAGACCACTGAGCCATCCCACCAGCCCCTCAGGAGACTTTAACTTGTGGGTAAGCATGAGCAGAGGCTGATAAGGGAAGAATTCACGGGCCGAGCCATTATCAGGGAGGGCAGCAGAGCGGCTGCGGCAGCTGTACTGGGTGAGGAGGGATCCAGTTGCCGGCGTCGCCCTACACTTCCCAGGGAAACTGAGAAGCGCCAGGAGCAGGGTCAGACTGAGCCTCCCCACTGCCTTGACCCTGTAAATAAAGCTTCCTCGGGCAGCAGGAGTTTGGACCGTCGGTTAGTAAGCCCATGCAGGCCAATCCGGGCTGAACTTTGCACTTTGCCAGCAGTACCTATTTTGAAGTGCTTTGGAATATTTAGAAAAATTAATCATCCGTTAAATCTACAAGAAAAAAAAAAATTCATTCCATGAACCAAGCCAGGCATTGCACCGGTCCTAAATTCTGGCTGCTTTATGCATAATTGGAAACTTTTCTTTCTTTCTTTTTTTTTTGGTATTTTTTAGGGAAGGGTTGACAGGGTGTTGAGGGTCTCACTACTAGATCGAACTTGTAGTGATTTACAACGTCCCAAGAGGTGGGATTACAGGCATGCACCACCATGCCCAGTCTCAGTTGCTATCTCAGAGCGCCCAGGGGTTGGGGCTGGCATGGCAGGCCTGGGGATTGAACCCCTGGCCCCTGTGCCTGCTTGCAGATGCTTTAATCCCCTGAGCTATTTGGCTGGCCTATAATGCAAATATTTAAAAGTGTGACAAAATAGTCACACAAGACAGACTCTTGACCACTTAAAATGACAATAACAACAACAACCCTAAAGCTTTTAACTTTGATCAAGGTGAATCTGGATACTGGAAGTATGGACCTTTTTTTTTTTTTTTTACACAAAACTTTGATATATAATCCAGGCTGGCCCTGAATTCAGTAGGTAGGCCAGGCTAGCCTGGAACTCCCAGGGATTGTCCTGCCTCAGCCTCCTGAGTGCTGGGATCACACGCATGCGCTGCAGCACCCACTTAGCTATAGACTGTTGTAAGAGGAGGAATGGGCGTGGCTACCGTTGGAGAGCTTTTATGTGAACTTTGGCAGAATCACAAACATCAGCTGAGGAATGATGAAACGGACCCCTATGGGAGGAAGGAAATAAAACCTGCAGAGGGATGAGCTGAGGAGCCGACAGCTGGTGAACTGAGGGGCTAGATCCTGCCCGGCTGGGCTGGTTGGAAGGGCAGCGCCTGCCGACATGAACACTAAGTCACAGAGTCATTTGCTCGGTGGTACTCCCACGTGGTAACCACCCCTTCAGTTCTATATGAACTGAATAATATACAGAATTTTTCTGTCACAAATTTTGTTGGACGAATCCATGGGATTGTGTAACAAAAAAGAGGACAGAACAATATCTCTCTTTGTCAACACAAAAACAGGTGTAACTTGTATTTTTCAATTTTTAAACTTTATTTATTTGTATTATGGTTGGCTCAGCCTGACCAAGGGGTGGGGCTGGCACAGCATGTGGTGCCAGGGATGGAACTATGGTCCCTAAGGTTGCCTAAGCTTGCCTGAGCGGGAGCTTTGGACCACTGAGCTATCGCACCGGCCCCCAAAACAGGTGTAACTTTAAATCTACTAAAACCCATAAGGATCGCTTTGCTAATATTTTAGAAATATTATCAAAGTAACTTCATTTATGGACTTGAGTGCTAATTTTGTTTAGATTGTTTCCCACAAGAGGAATCCAAGCCTCTGAATTTGTCTCTGAGAATTGCTCTGCTTGCGCCTCTACTTTCTGAATATCCTTAATTTCTAAACAGCCTGGGAGACATCTGGGTAGTAAAGTAGCAGAAAACATGAATGAGCCCTTGGAAAGGCAGGAACACGAAGGAAAAGTTACCTCTGTCGGGCACGGTGTGTGGATGTGCCGGTGTGTGCTGGGGTCCTAGCACTCTGGGAGACTGAGGCAGGGGGACAGAAAGGAAGAAGCCAACCTGTTAGGTAGCAAAACTTACGAAGTTAAAAAAAAAAAAAAAAGGAAGCTGGGCGTAGTGGTGCACGCCTGTAATCCCAGCACTTGGGAAGCTGAGGCAGGAGGATCGGTGGGAGTTCAAAACCAGCCTGGGCTGCAAAAGTGAGCTCAAGGCCTGCTGGAACTGCATAGTGAGACCCTGTCTCAAAAAGACAAAAAAAAAAAAAAAAAAAAAAAAAAAAGGGGGGGGGGAACCCCAAACAACAGATTAAAAAGTAGAGAAACCCCACAACCCCTCACCACCCCCCCCAAAGTTACTCTTAGAATTAATGGCCTAAGTTGTGTACTATATACATCACTGAGGAAAAACTTAAAAAAGATACTGGAAGCGGTGCCTGTTTGTGAGGGTGTTTTTGAGCAGCCTGGGGTGGCGTGACCTGCGACTTGGCACCCAGGACATGCGATTCTTGGCCATTAGGCTGGTGCCGGTGCCGGACTCCGCCCCCAGGCCTGGCCTGTCCCAGCTCAGCCCGCTCCTCTGGGTCTGTCCCTCTGAGAGTCGTGGGCAGAGCCCAAAGTGGACTCTGGCAGCCCCCAGCGGTGGGGTGCGGACAGCCCCGTCTCCTCAGGGCTTCCTGCCTTGCTGTTCTCTTGCGAGGGGCAGACAGTGCCTATTAGAGCCTCCAATCCTGTGGCAACTTCTCTACCTCAGATTCTTTGGCCCTTGCGGTGGCCCCGGTGCTGGCTCCTCCCGGCCTCCTCCTCCTCCTCCCCCTCCTCCTCCTCCTCCTCCTCCTCCTCCTCCTCCTCGCTTGACCTCCTGCCTCCTCCACCGCACTTTGCCCTTTACCTTATGTGCTCAGCCTCTAAAACTGCCTTGATCTGGTAAATAAAACTTAAATTAGTAGCCAAACAGTATAAACACTTGCCTGGCAAGTGCAAGGACCTGAGTTCAATCCCCAGTTCCGCCAGAAACCAAACAAACAAAACAAAAACAAAACAAACAAAAAACCTTAGGCAAAGAGGAGTTTGGATAGTAGGTTAGTAAAGTCATGCAAACCAGTCTGGGCTGAGCTTGGCCCTTCACCAGCAGTATCTATTTTAAAATGCTTTGAATATTTAGAAAAATATTAATTAGCGCTTAAATCTAAACCGAAAAGCCTCTCGGAGCAGTCTGCAGACCCCGATGTTTCACAGGTGTATGACCAGCACCTCTCCTGCCTGCCAGGTGAAGCGACAGAGGCGTCGTTGCCTGATCCGCATCGCTCTGCATTTTCTTTTCTGTCAGATCTTTCAGGCATATACCGTATGGTTCCGTGTGAAATAAGCAAAAATAGCCCAAGTCCTTCCCTTTGGGGGTTTCTTTCTGTCTGGTGTATCCTGGGAAGGTAATGACAGAGACCAAGATTTCATTCTGGCATCCCCTTAGGGGGCTCCTTGGTTGCAGGAGGCAACAGACACAGTGTGTCTGTAACCCCAAGGACCAGAGAGCCTCCAGGGGGTCTGGGTTCCCAGGGAGCTAACACAACCAAACTTGCTGCTGCTATAGCTGGTCAGATAACATGAAGGTCTTTCAAAAATGATTTTTAAAATTCTTAGTTTTAATGTAGTACAAGTAGGGTTTTTTTTTGCCTTTTTGAGACAGGGTTTCAATGTGCAGTTCAGGCTGGCTTTGAGCTCACTTTGGTATCCCAGGCTGGTCTCGAACTCGCACCGATCCTCCTGCCTCAGCCTCCCGAGTGCTGGGATTATAGGCGTACACCACCATGCCTAGCTAGAATGTACATTAAAAAAAAAACTTTATTTATTTGTGTTATGGCCGGCTCTGCCTGCCCTGGGGGTGGGGCGGGTGCAGCATGTGGTGCCGGGGGTTGAACCGAGGTCTCTGTGGTTGCGTAAACTTTCCTAGGCAGGTGCTTTAGACCACTGAGCCATCTCACCAGCCCTAGAATGTGCCTTTTTAAGCATACTTGGAGGCTGGGGAGTAGCTCAGCGGCCTAAGCCCCTGCGTGGCAAGTGGCAGGACCTGGGTTTGATTCCTGGTATCACATACGGTGTGGACTCTGCCTCTGGCGCACCCTGCCGGCCACCAAAACTGAGCATGGTGACACACACCTGTAATCCCAGCTCAGGGAGGCTGAGACAGGAATATCACTATGAGTCCGAGCTGCCTAGCAAGACCCTCTACCAAATAAATAAAAGAAAACAAAGTTTTTTTGTTTGTTTGTTTTTTTGTTTTTTAAAGGTATTTGGGATTGAGCCCAGGCCAACTTTTTATTTTGAGAGTCTTGCTTCAGTGTCCTGAATTGGGTGACTGTTTTTTTTTTTTTTTTTTTTTTTTTTTTTTTGTTTGTTTGGTTGTTTTTGTCGTTTTGAGACAGGGTCTTGCTATGCAGTTGAGGCTGGCCTTGAGCTCACTTTTGTAGCCCAGGCTGGTCTCGAACTCACACCGATCCTCCTGCCTCAGCCTCCCAAGTGCTGGGATTACAGGCTTGCTCCACCACACCCGGCTAAGGGTGACTATCTGAATTTGCTTTCCTCTTGTCCTAGCCTTCTAAGTAGCTGGGATTACAGGGGTGCCTTGCGCCCCGCCAGAAGATGCACTGTAAAGTGTATTTAGGAATGAAGGTGAGGGGTTGTTCCCAGATAGGGCCCGTGCACTCCGCGGTTTACCGCAAATGCTTCTGCAGTGCTTAGGCTGGTGGTCTTCAAATGCGGAGAACCCTGGTGGTGTGTGCGAGGGCACCCCCGAAATACCTAACTTGTGCCTTTCCAGCACACTCGTGTGAGACTTGGCTTTAGGGGCGCGTGACGGGCGCACAGCGCGGCCTCCGGCTTCTCGCCAAGTTGCACCCGGGCGGACTCTACGTAGCCCCTTGGGGCGCCCCCCAGTCCAGCTCCCCCATCCAGGCGCGCTCCCCAGCCGGGGCGGGACCAGCGTCCTGCAGCTCGCCCGCCCATTGGCTGAACGCGAGGGGGACCCCACCCCCTGCAGCTCGCCCGCCCATTGGCTGAACGCGAGGGCGGCTCTGCAGCTGCCGCTACCGCCCGGCCTGGATTGTAGGGAGCGGAGCGCACCCTGGGATCTGCAGGGAGCGGCACTCGGGCTCACAGGGGCGGGGCATTATGCGACACACAGACACGCACAGACACATAGACACACACACACACACACACACACACGCGCACGCACACACACGGCCAATCCCGGGCGTGCCTGGGAGGAGAGGGTCCCTGCACCCAGCCACCGCACTGTGTAGTTCTCTTGGGAGTGCGCAGCTAGGTTCTGAAAGTGCTGATGAGATCTTAGTATCTAGGAAGAAAAAGGGGCGCCCCTGCAGTCCTATCGTTGACCCCACCCCCATGACTGTCAGAAGTACAGGACTTGCTACCCCCCCAGCCCCCCCCCCCCCGTACCTCCCCTGCCCCCAGGAAATGATTGAGTAGGGCTTGGGGTAGGGGTGCGGGCGGGACTTGGCTCTGGGGATTCCAACCCTGAGGTTGGAGTGGGGGCCCCAACACGGGAGAGCTCGGCCTGGCCTGGCAGCAAAGCTCTTTAAAGACTTTGTTAAAATCACAAGCAGGGGGAGCCCAGGCCTCAGCGGTGAGTGTGCCCACTGACCCATGACGCAACTGTTCCGTTTGGAAATTTCTGGAAAGCAGTAATTTTTGCAATAGTAAAGCTTGAGCCTTTTTTTTTTTTTTTTTTTTTTCTTTTTTTAAACGACTGACTTTGGAAAACAGTGTAACATCGTATACCCAACATGTAGAGAAACAATTAATGTAGTGGCTTTTGTTTGGCTTGCTCCGTATGGTTTGGGAAAAACCTTGACTTTTAAAAAAAAGTCAAAAGTACCCCTTTTCTGGGCCCGAGTTATTGACAACGCGGCCCTGCTTTTTTCTCCTACGACCATGGATTAGGTGTTTTGGCCATAGGCGCCACCTTTCAGTTTGATGTTTGAATCCTAAAAGAAAAATTGGAAGAGTTGCCCTTGGCCACGCAATTGTTTACATTGTATCTTGCTTGTCTTATTATTTCTGCAATATGTTCTTTATGCAACACATTATGTGTGTTTCTTCCTGAGGCCTTCGAGAGGGTGTTGAAATTATGGTGCCTTAATTCCTCTGTGGCTTTCCTAAGTTCAAGAAAGTCCCTTACACAATCACAGTACAGTGTCCCAAGCCTGGAAATCAACACAGATACAATATCCTAATCTAGTCTTGATAAATTCTATCACTTTGCCCTGATACTGTCCAGTGTTGACAGCGCATAGTTTTTCCTGGTCCAGGTTTCAAACTGGTTCTGAGCTTTGCATTAAGTAGCTGTGTCCCTTGACTCTTGTTTTTTTTTTTTTTTTTCTTTCTCTGTATTTAGGACAGGGGCTACAGGGTTTACAGGGTCTCACTACATAGATTGGACTGGTAGTGATCCGCCTGTTTTCAGCCTCCTGAGAGCTGTAGGGATACAATGCCACAAACCCCAGTCTCAGTAGCCACCTCGGTGTACCTGGGGGTCGGGCCTGCACGGCATTCTAGGGATCAAAGCCCGGCCTCTGTGCTCTGCCCAAGCAGGCACTCTAGTCTGCTGAGCTATCAGGCTCTTTTTCTTTTTCTTTTTTTTTTTTTTTTTGACAAACAGGGAATGAACTCAGGACCTTGCGCTTGCCAGGCAAGCACTTGTGCTCCTGAGTTACCTCCCTGGTCTCTCTACTCTTTGTCTATTTGTCTGCCTGTCTGCCTGTCTGCCTGTCTGCCTCTCTGTCCATCTGTCCATCCATCAGTCCGTCCGTCAGTCTGTCCGTCCGTCCGTCTGCCATTTTGAGACAGGGTCTTGCTGTGCAGTTTGGGCTGGCCTTGAGCTCCTTTTGTAGCCCAGGCTGGTCTCGAACTCACAGCGATCCTCCTGCCTCAGCTTCCCAAGTGCTGGGATGACAGGCGTGCGTCACCACGTGCAGCTGGCGCGTGTTTGTTGAAGGGGGCTGCGGGGGGGGGATTTACTGAAAAGTTTGGGAAAGACAAAGCTATTATTTAAATATCTTGTTCTCCTAAGCTCCTGTTTGGATTCTGTAATAAAGCAAAAATAATTTTAAAAGCACCTTGTGCTGGGTGTGGTGGTGCACACCTGTAATCCCGACACTCCAGAGGCTGAGGCAGGAGCATCCTTGTGAGCTTGGGACACACTTGGGCTGCAAAGTGAGCTCAAGTTCAGCCTGAATTGCAAACCGAGGCCCTGTCTCAAAAAGACGATGATGATGATGGTGGTGGAAGCTTGCAAAATTGCCTTATGATTTCTGTGAAGATTTTTCTTTTCTTTCCTTTGCAGTGCTGGATAGAACCCAGGGCCTCACATGCTACCCCGCGGCCCTCTTGCTGGATATTCCTGTGCAGTGATTAATGGAATATGTAGGGTAATATGGTATTACAGGTCATAGTTGACAAATATCGAATTAGGCACATTCCGTTGTGCCTTCGAAGGGGTACAGGTCCCATTTATCCTTTTCTGGTTAAGCCAGACAGGGCCTCACTACACAGTTGGGGTAGGTCTGGAACTCACTTTGTAGCCCAGGCTGGCCTTGAACTCCTAGTGATCCTCCTGCCTCAGCCTCTTGAGAGCTGGGCTAGCAAATGTATGCTAGCATGCCTGGCTTTGTAAATCATTTTGCTGTGTAAGTTATGCATGGTGAAATGTAGCCTTTTTGGTGTAAAGTTCTGTAATTTTTTAAAAAAAATTATTTTATTTATTTATTTTTTAAACTTTATTCACTTATGTTATGGCCGGCTCAGCCTGCCCTGGGGGTGGAGCTGGAGCAGCACGTGGTGCCGGGGATGGAACTGCGGTCTCTGCGGTTGCCTAAGCTTGCCTAAGGAGGTGCTTTAGACCGCAGAGATATATCACTGGCCCCTGGAATTTATTTTTAAGGGGGGCTCAGAAACCCCAAGATTGCATGGGTTGATAGTGTACGGCAGAATATTTTGATACATAGGCACCTTATACAGTGTTTATTTTATTTCATTGGTACTGGTACTCGAACTCAGGACCTTGCGCTTGCCAGGCAGGTGCTGTGCCACTGAGCTAGCCTGCCCCTCCTCACGTGATGTTTACATCAGGGCGAGGGCCTCTATCTTTGTCCTCTGGCTGGGGCTGTAGCTCCTGCCCTGTGTGCGGCTCTGCGTCGGCCCTTCGCCATCAGAAGCTTCGGGCCACTGCACCCCCTCACCCACGCCCATCTCCTGTCGTGGTGCCCAGGACTTCTGGTCCCTGTCTAACTACGGGAGCATCTGCCCACTGACCGGCCTGACCTCAGCCCTCCCTGCTGGTGTCTCTGGGCCTCTGGTCACCCCAGTGCTGTGGATTTAGAGACACGGTCGTGTGGCCTTTAGCACAACCCTGGTGGCTGTCAGCTTGCAGATGCCTCAGAAAACTAAAACTAGGCCTGCGAGTCGCTCAGAGCCTGGAAGCGTGAGGTCCCGAGTTCAGTTCCTGGCACTGAACAGCAAAACCACCAGAAAACTAAAAATCCCATTTCACTCAGTCATTCCCTTTTGAGGTCGTTCTGTGCCTCTCCTTGGCTCTCTCTCCCAACTTGGCTGACCCCTGGGCCATGTGGCTCCCGTCGTGTGGCCCTTTGGCCTTTCCCGGGGGTCCTGTGAGTGCAGTCAGACAGGGCCTGGAGTAAGACTGGCTTTGCTGGTGGGTGGCTCTGTTGGCAGGCGTTGGATAATATCTCACTGTGTAGGCTGGAAGCCTTGGTGCCTGGGAGGTCAGTTGTTGTCCTCTTCCTCCTCGTCCTCCTTCTCCTTTTCCTTCCTCCTCCTCCTCCTCCTCCTCTTCCTCCTCCTCCTCC